>JAMKCH010075428.1:0-200259 GCA_023653785.1 Ophioderma brevispina
CTCGTTTTCTGGAATCTTATCGTCATAAATAGTTATTTGACATGATTTTACACTTTCACCTGGGCGGAACGTGATTTCTTTGCTTGATACAGGCTGATAATCTATATCCTCCGTCGCTTCACCAGTACTTGTACTCAAATCTAAAAGCAATATATAACATACACAGATAAAATGTCTCTAATAAAGTGTTATCCTTTTAGAAAAGAAAATAAAGTATGAAGGCATTGGTATTTAATAATAAATCATGTTGATTTTTCTAAATTTTCTCAAATTGTCTTCGGATTAGATGAGTGTTTTTGAAATAATGTTTTCATAACGTTTTTGGATTTTTTTTCCTTTTTTTTCTCATAACGTTTCCTTTATTCCAAGCCTGTAAGTCGGCACTACTGGCATATTAAATTCGGTCTCCTAATTATATAAAACGCCTGGCTCCATTTTGAAAAAAAAAATACTCTTTTGGCTAGAATGATTAAAAACAAATAAGGTACAGATGATTCCGATCTGAGCTTACATATTGAGACTTCGTTTTCCAGGTATCCTGCGATATTACCAGATGGTCCTCTATTAATCAGTACCTGGAACAAAGATGCTGACTCCAACACTGCGTATTCAAGCTTATCAAGCGAAAAGAAAGCTGTGGAAAAGTGTAGCATATTCAGTGTGATCATTTAAAAAATCAATATTTATATACATTTTCATTACCATATTCAGAATCACAATTAAATGCATTTCAGTAAGCTAGTCCAAACAAGTCTGTTGACAGTTTTAGACTTGGAAGGTCAGTGGCTTTTGAGATGCGTATGGTGCGCCAACAGGCGGAGTGTCCATCTCTATGTCCTTGGGGCCAGACTCCAAGATGTTGCTGTGGGGGTTCGCCATTCCAACCGCACAGCGAGTCTATTTTACATTGCCAGCATATAGCGGTACCCATTTATACACCTGGAGAGAGGCAATCAAGGTAAAGTGCCTTGCCCAAGTGCACATCACATTGGCGACAGCTGTGCTCGAACCCACAATATGATTATGAGACGAACGCTGATCCAACTGCACCACATGTGCCCTACTATACAGGATCTACCAAGGTTGATATGATTAATAATAGGTGATAGCAACATAGATAGTTTAACAATGATGCAATATTTTAACAGTGATGCAAAACTCAATATCCGAACCTCTTCGTATTATTTTTCACACCATTTTCGTTTAAAAAGAATAACAAAGTATATACCCTTCCATCTTCTACCTGTAAACCTTCATCAAGTGCCATAAGTGCTATTTCTTTGTTCGTTCAATATCGACAACGTAATAAATAATTGAATAGCGTTTACCGTCATCATTCAGTATAGTGATAGTAGTTTTCTGTCTTCCGCCTTCAATTTCACCGTTCACGTTCTCAATAACCACATAGAACATTTCATTGTACTCCACATATTTGTCTTTCACTATTGGTATGTCTAATTCGGCTGTAAGTGCTCCTTGTTGAAATGTCACTTGGTTGGTACCAGACGTCAAGAAATCTATTTCGTTAGTTGCCAAAAAAGAATTGTCTTCCAAACTTCCGAACACAGACACTTCTATAAAGATAAGAACAATGTCAACAAAACATTTGATGAAATTCAATCGTGGACGTCATAATTCCACTTCATTGTCACTTTGACAATGATCCGTTTCGAAAAATCGTACAAATGCAATACTTTGGCTGTCTATTTTGCAAAATGTAAGAAGACAAAGTTATGCTGACTTACACGCCAACGTTCATATTAATATCAATAAGATTTTCTTTTCACAAGAGCATTTCCGTCTTCGAGGTTTGACCCCACCCCGGAAGTTTAAAGGCCTACTCTCCCCCATGAGCACAAATGATACTTCAACAATCAGCTGAAACTATTTACGCTTCCATTGAGATATACACTTTAAAAATATAAATATTTCTGCACGGTCACATCTACCATTAATTAGTTGTAGTAAGCCATATTAATCAATTAATTAGGACATACACTAAAATACCTTACACTAACCATAATTGCCTATTTGTTTAATGGTATTGCATTAAAAAAATCAACTTCGCCGAAATGCCAAAATTTCAGCCAAACTTTCTTTCGGCTGCAGTCTTGTTCTTATATTTAAAACACATATATCATTCTAGTAATATCAGCTAGATAGTAGCTACAAGGCTAAATTTTTCGCTGAAAAATAAAAGAGAAAATAGTACAATTTCCACTTACCAATTTTTTCTTCCTCTAAATCGCTCCCTCCTCTCCGAAATCCCACATTTACGACTCCTTTCGATTCCAAGATTGATATTGCTTTGTCTTCAACAGAAAATATTGCTGCAATCGGTTTTGAAAAAGTTGAAATGTTTCTAGAACTGATTATCGTCGCGTCGAAAATATGGAAGTAATACAACATGTTAAAGGTGCATTTCGTGATCCTAGCACCTTCATTTATGTTTATGGTTCACTAGATATCATCAAGAAAAATGTTATTTCCAAAATATCAGTTGATTTTGACGGTGCGTTTTGATGTTACGAGCGAATGCTCATATCATGCTGCCCCATAGGCCACTGTCTTGTAATTGCTGCCCGTTTACGGACAGAAATTATAAAATTGCGATTTTTTTTTCTAGAGTAGATCGAATATGCACGTAAGATTTGGCACATATACTATACTTATACCAACAGTTCAGATAATATAAGAATCTCAACTTGTTTGAGGTAAGTCGGGGACGAGACTGTGGATCACGAAATGCCATTTTAAGATAACCTATACTCTTATGCCAATGTGTATTTAAAATATGTATCAATATTATTATCATTATTTCAATAATTACAATCGTCATCATTGATTGTCACAGTGGCCATGTCTCCTCCGGATGCAAGCGTAGCGTCTGTAGTAGTCAGTACCAGTTCAAATGTCTCAGGTCCTTCGGCCAGATCATCATCATAGATGGTGATAGCGTCTATAGTTAGACTCATTTGTCCTGCGGGGAAGACTAAGTATCTATTCACAGATTCGTAATCGATGCCTGGTATTGCTGTAGTTGATGTTGAATCAGATGTCAGTTCTATACATAAAAAAGTCATTAATAATTGTATATCAAAGGTTTGTTTATTTTCCTACATTACTACCGCAATAAATATCAAAAGACAACACTAAGAATTCAAATAATACTTATGAAACATTCAGCATATTAAAACAAGAGAACTTACTTGTTTAATTGTTCTCTATCACTATTGGAGCATGGGTTGGTTAAATTCTTGCAATTTCGTGTAATTATCATCCAATTTTGCGATTTTGAAGCACGCTCTATGTTACCATTATTAACGCTCAGTAAATATGTCGCGAGCGTTATTAAAGCTGCATTTCGTGATTTAAGCATCTTCTGTTTTATTCATGGTTCAATAGATATCCTTGAGAAATGCTTATTCACAAAACATTGAGTTGATCACGATCTTGCGGTTTTGTGTTATGAGCAAATGTTTGTTTCCCACGGTCCCATAGGCCACTGTGCTGTAATTTCTGTCCGTTAACAGACAGAAAATACAAAAGTGCGAATTTCTTACAGATACGACTGAATTTACATGTAAGATTTGGTACACACGGATTACTAAGCCCAACGGTTCAGATGATATAAAAATCTCAGTTATTTTTAGGTAAGTCGGGGGACGAGGCTGTGGACCACGAAATGCCCCTTTAAAATTCAAATTAATCAATTTATTCGATACACTTACTGAATGTCACCATTCGGTAATTTTCTGTCTTCACTATCTGCACAGATGTTAGAGGACCGGATTCAGACTGCGAATAAGTAGCCGAAGAAAGAAAAAACCGATTTTCGCTGGAAGGGGAAGAAAAGAAAAGAAAGAATTTTTTATTAAAAAAAGTTTCAATCATTTAAAGCGTTTTGTTTTTTATAGAATTTGTATTAATATTTACATAAGGTAAGCATTACCTATACACATGTTGTACATTGTGTAAGTGATTTTAATAATCTTGGATGGCTCTCTCTACCTTGAGAGATTAGAAAATCACCACCCATATCAACCGTTCTGTACTTTGATTTTGAAACAATGCGATTACATTTTGTTAGAAAAACCTAAAACTGATGAGGCAATATTATACAACATGATCAAATAAAAAGTAAATGAGTCCTATCACCAATTTCGTATGACTAGTTGAGATGAGAGCAAAGGTAGGTGGACACGTTGGTGAATTTGAAATTGTTCAATTTGGTACGTTAAACTATCCCTGTTCGTTCTAACCGAGAGGGAAGGAAGGGTAAAGTGATAGCAGCCCCCAAAGAATGGTTCACAATCTCGATGGATTCGAATCCGGGGCGCCCTGCGCTCCAGTCCCACTCCCAAGAGCAGGGATGGGGCAAAGCCACGCGGGTGTCGCTGGGCCCGGACGCCCGGACAGCGACACCCTCGTGACCAGATTGTGTGTTCGTAATATGAGTCGTCACCGCAATCTTTTTGACTTGCATTTCCCGCCCCTCAGTCAGTGAATTTAGCGAGTTTTGGCCTGTGATATAGGTTAAACCCAGAAGAATACAAAAATTAGAATATAAATAAAACTACACATCGTCAGTGGATAGTAATCATAACTGGTGTTAGAAAATCTACAATTCTTCCACCAATAGCAGAACTTAAACTTAACATAAATGTTTCGGCAGGTTAACATTCTTTATTATATACTATATTACTAGCAACCTCCTCTTTCATCATCGCCTGACTGGACCGAAAGTGACTACCTCCCCCGTTAGACTAATGAAGTCCGTGTTTGCTGCCGCAACTGAATTAGCCGTTGTTAATTCTTAGAATATAAAGGGTTAATAAGGAAGTTAAAATATATCAGTATCGGTAAGCACACAGTTAATAATAGAAACGTCGGGGTTAGCAAGGTTTCTTTAATTTACTGATGTTTTCCTGAACAATCTCCAACAACTTTCTGAACACAATTGACAATATCGCTATCTCTACCTCGGGGAGACATTTGTTATTCATTAGTAGGGTTATAAACTAGAATTCCATTCTAGAAGTTTGGGGAAGAAGGTTTGAAGATGTTTTTCCTATAGTTTGAAGGGTGCTGAATCAGAATTTTAGGGGCCAACCTCTGCGAAATGTGGGGAACTTTGTAAAATAAGGGGGTAAAATTAGTACAGGGGTAAATTTGAAATCAAGTTATATTGTGTTTAAATGTACACCAATGTATTTGTCTCATCGTAAGGATTAAAAAAGTATAGTTTGTTTAAGGTCTGACCTTTAGTTAAACAGGTACAGCCCTATTAAGGTTCAAGGTCATCCTGGGGGTAAACGTTACCTAGTGCTCCAATTTTGTTGAAACTGGTGTCAAATTGTTCGTCTTGTATTGTTTTACAATGTTTTTCATTTGGTTTCGTAATTAGTGGGCAAAATGCAACAAGGGTCTACATGGTCTATAGGGGTCACCAAAACTTGACCTCAATTGTATACAGACCTGTCACCCAAAGAATTGAAATGAATTTTCTGCTTCAGTATGACCAGGGCAATAATTTGACACCGGTTCCAACAAAATCGGAGCAGTGGTATTTTTTGCCACAGAATGAACTTGAACCTTATCAGGGCTGTAGCTGTGTAACTAAAGGTGGGAACCTAAACAAACTATGCCTTTTTAATCCTCATAATGAGACAAATAAATTGGTGTATATTTAATGGTGCAACGAGAGATTTCAAGTCATCCATATTTTCTGTGATATGTAGTGATTTCATATAGATCAGATGTGCAATAGATTCCCTACCTTTTGTTTGGTAATATAGAAATATCTTAAAATGAAAACAAAAGGTGATTTGTATATGCTTATATTCCAACAGAAAACATAGGCTGAATATCGTATTTGCTCCTATACGAAATTAGAAATTTCATAATTGTTGTGCCAAAATCAGAATTTTTACATTTTTTCGGGACACCTGTTATTTGAAATCTCTCGTTGCACCTTTAAAGACAATTTGACTTGATTTCAAATTTACCCCTGTACTAATTTTACCCCCTTATTTTCTAAAGTTCCCCACACTTCCCAGAGATTGGACCCAAAAATTCTGATTCAGCACCCTTCACACTATAGAAAACATCTTCAAACCTTCTTCCTCAAACATCTAGAATGGGATTCTCGTTTATAACCCTACTAAAGTAAATTTGGGAAAATTTGTACGATGGGCTGTTTGTAACAGGATTTTCTAGAAACAACCGTCGATAACTCATTAGACTGAAATAGTAAATTGTGTCTTCACACGTGTGTGTGATGTGTGTGCGCGCTCGTGTCTTTTGAGTGTGGCTTTGTGTGTGCGGGTGTGTTTGTAAGGGTGTGTCGTTGTGTGGGGGTGGGTCTCCTGGTTTTGTGTGTTTGGTTGAACAAAATCACAATACTTGCCAAGGGTCAATTTTATGTTACACAACCTTCAACACAAGGAGCGAGGAAAAGCGAGGAAAGGACCTTATTTTTTACCTTGCTCTGCAACCAACTGGCGACTTTGTTTGCAACGGGGCCGAAACTACCGATCACTCGAGAGACATTCATCATCAAAGTTGCACATTATATACGCCCGACGCCGTGCAAAAATATCAACGGCTATCCGCCGAATATCTTTGGTTACCATTGATGTCTTAAACGAGAAATATTGGATTTGCATACTTTCTATATAAAGTTTCCCTGATGAATTGGTTCCTCAGACTTTGAAGCAGTGTACGTACCGTTGTGAAAGCAGATATAGTCTGCCGGGAGCAACAGTCACGGGCAGGGTGCAGAAAATGTGGGAGCTGGAAGCGCCGCTCCGAGGAAATGGTTGAAGATTGTATGATTCCAATTTGACATTGCATTTTACTACTGCCTGAGGAAAGAACAACTTTCTGCATCCCTGAGTCCGGGCTCCATAGACGATAACGGAATAATCGTGAAACTAATTTGCGTGAAGAGTCAACCTTAATGAGTGTTCTATTCTTTACTGTTGTAGCCGAACTTTGATACGCGCGACTATAATTACTTCTACAACCGGCCTGGCTCTATTTTGGCCATGAGAGAAATGAAAATGTTCATTTTGATTACTACTTCCACAACAAGTACACAACTGATTTTTTTCCACTATAAATAATAATATAATTTTTTTGGGTGTGTTTATGATTAAGTTATGGGTATTGGCAATTGTAAAGGTTGCACATTTTCATGAAATGAAATAAAATGCAATCTCAATTTTTCTTTTCTGAATACAGTGATCACGGAAACAACTATAACTCAAAGGGGGGCAAAAGTAGCGTGTGTGGGTAATAGGTAGAACCTTCATGTTACCGTAAAGTTGAGTATGGGCACAATTTTTTTACTGAAACTGATCCGATTGGGGTATGTAGAATAAGAAGCTGCCGGGTGCCACCTGGGCATCCTGAGCATTTTGAGAATCCAGATGGCGTTCCGCCATAAATGATAAATTATCATTCAACCCCATATTATCAAACTATGGAGTACTAGATATACTATAAGGATCATGACTAAGTGTATTCCTAGTACATCAGTCATACTTTTCAATTTCAAAAATGGAAGTCAAATCCAATAATTTTAAAATACGCCAATAAACAGCAAATATCTGCGATACAAATAGACGAGAATACTTAGGTTATGTTGCTTGACACAATTAAATGTATTTCTGATACTTTTAAAATTGTAACATGAAACGTCAATCCACAGGGGCAGCCAAAACGTGAACATCTTCAACAAAATACTTGGCACAAATTTATAAGTATACAAGCCTTCAAATCGAATCAATGTGTCAATGACATTAGAAATGTTACCGTTGATCCTAACCATGTACAACATAACCTTTCCAATTCTTTTAAATGCGGCAAATCAAATAAAACTATATGATGCACAGTTGTCGAAAATACCATAGGAATTACATTTTTTTTTACATAATATTGCGCTCATTTAATAATTTTGAAACCGAAAACCCCCATTTTTAATTTATCCGGAATTACCTGGTATCGCTTGGTTTATGAGCATAGGTACATTTCTATTGTTTCATTGACACAGATCATTTATACTTGAAGGTAATATTTGGACATTTGTGTCAAGTATTTTTTGAAGATATTCCCTTTTTGGCTGCCATATTAGAATTGACGGCATGTTACAAACACTTTAAAAGTATCAAAATCAGTTATGTGTCTAACAACATACTCTAAGTACTTCATGTTTTATTTTTTATTCGCAGGTATTTCCTGTTATATGGCATATTTTAAAAAGATCTTAGATTTGGCTTCATTTTTGAAATTTGGAGTTGACTCAATGTTACAAGGGCCATGCATTTGTTCATTGGGTCTATGTAATATCAGTAAACTCCATGTTTGATACTACTAGGTTTGATAGAATCTTATCATTTATGGCGACGCCATCTTGGATTTCTCAATGCTCAAGGATGCCCAGGTGGCACCCGGCAGATTCTTATTCTACAACACCCTTATCTATCATTTCAGCATAAAAATTGTGTCCATACTCCACTTTTTACGGTCAAGAGAGCGCATAAGTTGGACCATGCTAAATTACCGTGACTACTGGCATTAGTAAACAAGTAAATCCAACTTGTTATTGCAGCGAAAATCACTTCAATTTCCTTTGTTTTTTGGAACTGCAGAGCGTTGTTACTGTCCACGCAGTTAAATAGATGTCAGGTGTTATAGACTGGTTATCCCTGCCCAGTTTTGGGTAGACGTTTTACATAGAAGTCTCAAGTACGCAAATGAGGTATTGCCTTTGAACTGCATGATGTTGTGCAGTAGCGCAGGACGGAATCAATGGCAATTCCTTTGTTTACTTGGGACTTCAATATGAAACGTCTTCCCAGTTTAGATTGAGCTGGTCTCGTTCGCGATAAAAATAAACTTTGAGGTTCTACTGTGAGTTCAATAATTTTGACTGTATATTTCATAATTTATTGAAAAAAGAAACTAATGTGAACAAAACTCACGGTTTTTCGTGCAGAACCAAGATCCATAACTTATTGCGGGACCTCATTTCTATTCAATTTACCACCAGATATTTAGAAAAATACAAAAGAAGGGGGTCTAGCGACCTTTGCTAACAACACGGTAAATTGAAAAGAAATGGGGTTACGCGACAAGTTACTGTAAGTTAGGTTTTGTTTCTGCACAAAGATGTTAGGTCACACTCTACCAAACAACTTTCTTTCATGATTTTTTGTTCATCTTTGTTTCCTTTTCGGAAAATGATGAAATATATGGTCAAAGTTAATTGAACGCACAGTAGAAGCCTAAGATTTATTTATTCGTGAAAGAGGACGAGTATCTTGCGCTTTGCGTCTTGAAAAGAAATAGCTCGATCTTAATCTGGTGATGAGCACCTCAAATCCTTTTTATCTGGAAGTACAGTGCCATTGTTTTTACGCATACAGTTGAAAAGTAATTTGTAGTGCTTTATCCTCTGCATACCGAGCGGATTTACTGGATATCAACAGTGCTATTATTTGCTCGAGTCAATGCTGCATGATGTACATCTACTGGTCACTGATATTTAGGAAAAGAAATTGTGATGACATTTTATTCATTTTCAATCAAATGTGCAACTTTTGCACTTCACATATCCCAGAGTATTGAAAGGTATAATTAGACAATATTAACTGAGCAGAAATCAGTTACTTCGCCGATATGCGTAACCAATGTCCTTATGAAAGCATCTTTCTCTCTTTGATCCCATGGAGTATATCGGCTCACAGCCTTGCGGTAGCGTTGAAGGAGGCACACTTATTTTGCATTACAACAAGCTTCCACGGGAGCAGTGACAAACTATAATTAGGATGATGTCATACACTAGTTTATTGACATATTTCTCTCAGCCATTTACCGCGTGCCGGTGAGCTCCGGTGATAAGGAAGTAGTACATAACATTATCGTGATCATGATTTTGACCTCCAGCACGAGTGGATCGCACTACCACTGATCTCTATACAATGGATTGGAAACCTGGACTTCGTACTTGAATACCACTGACAGCCTGTTATGTGGTAATCAAACAGAACACAAGACAGTGTGGTTAAGAGCCGTTCATTGCACAAAGTGTTCCATATGAAATATGGAAAGCGACTATAGAGCAGGAGTTGAATATCATAGGGGCCTATTTAAGAGGATTCGTTTAACCCAGCTACAGAAAAGGGTATAACACTATATAACAGATGTTTGATTTTGAACCCCAAGACAAGGAAATAGAATTATAATGACAAATAAATATCGAAGATATGAAAGTGCACAATACCGGTATAAGTATGTACAAGGCAGCTATTAATATTACCACGTGTTTTATATCATAGCTGCCACAGGTCCAAGTAAAGTCTACATCTGCATCTGATATGTAAAGGGCCATACGTCCTTGTAGATTGTGTGTTGTTTTACAGAATTAAATACCAGAATATAATAGTTTAATTAAATCTTTCACTGCGTCATTTTGATGTGAAAGAGAAGTTCTATTACAGAAAATCAAGTCAAAATATCTGGAGGGGTTTCGAGTATACTGAACAAACCATTTTACTCAACCTGGTGAGCAACATGTACCTCTCCGATGAATAAAAATTTTGCTTTACCTGCATCCAAGGTATTACTAAATGTCAATTGAGTCAAATTAATGTTGCTCAACAGTTGGGCAAACAGTTGAGTCAAAACATGTTACTCAACGGTTGAGCAAGAAATCTACTCAAATACATTACAAAACTAGTGCATCGCCCCCTGTGTATTACCTTTGACCTATGTGTGTGACCTTTGACCTTGGATTTGTTCTATGCTCACATCAGCGGTCCTTTTGACGAAATTTGGTAGTCGTGGGGCATTTCTACGCAAATTGACCTCTATATGACCTATGAAACTCTGAAACCCTGCAAACAAATGTTAGACTGTCCTCCCTACTTTCATGCCAAATACCAGCCCCATATGTCAAAGCATAACGAAACACATAGCAGGACGGACGGATAGACAGACAAACAGGCAGATCTCATTTTCAGTAGTATAGATATTACTCCTTGTAGGTTGAGTAAAGTTTTATCACCCTGTTGTGTAAAAAGTCAAATATTGACTCTTTTACTGAGTAAAATGTTTACTACAAGTCAGAGTAAAACTGCTACTCAATCCTTGTTGAGTCAAGTTTACTCAACAAAAGAGCTGTTGTGTAAAAGGTCAAATATTGACTCTTTTACTGAGTAAAATGTTTACTACAAGCCAGAGTAAAACTGCTACTCAACCCTTTTTAAGTCAAGTTTAATCAACAAAAGAGCTGTTTAAAGCTAAGGCTACCCTTCTGATGACCATCCTTGCACATCCTTCTGATGATGCATCTTTTTGCCCCTCAGCAGCGTATTCTATTCCCAAGAGACAGCATGGTGGAAGAAAGTTAACTGTGATGCATATTAAATGCTGTTGTAATATCAGTTAATACGATTAAGAATATAGCTTAATAATGGATTCAAAAAGACTTTGTCGTAGATAGTACAAACTGTATTTTTTTTAAATTCTTATGGTTAGACAAATAACATGGTGTATTGTTCAACATGATTTGGATCAATTTAAAAAAAAATTGATCCCTTTGTAATACCTCACTTTAAAGGCACCATTTGCGGGACTTAAGAATCACGTTTCAGGGGTCCCTGTCAAGCTGTCTACACATTTAATCACTCGAACCTTATGAGCTCGAGATGTGTTACAAATGTCAGCTAGCTCCAAGATGAAATATCAAATGAACCATGGAGAGTGTGGCAAATCTGATTCGAGGCAAGTCGGGACGAAGTTGTAAATAACAAAAATGCCCTTTAAAGCAAAGAAACACACATATCCATATGAAATCAATGGGCTTACCCACTTGTGTTTTGCTGTTTAAGTACCCACTTCGTTTAACACTAACGAAAATTGGTGTTCCAGCTGATTCACTGATAGAATAAACGGTGTCTGTTGGTAGGTAATGGTGTGCTGTTTGGATGGGATAGAAACAAAAGAAAACTCACTACAAACTCCTAGTGTCCGAGTAATACGTAAGCATTATGAACATCTTGAATGAAAACATCATGACAAATTATTTAAATTTCACTAAGAGCAACATCATAACGAGGGTTGACAAACAGAAGGACGTAACTCACTTTTTGGTGATTTTGAGGTTTTGGTATCAAAAAAATCTGTAACACCTACAGATTCTGAAAACCATGAAGCCTTAACCCAAGTCTACTTCCTATTGCCTATAAAGCAAAATAAAACTTCACCACATCTCAATGGTGCAGACTTTGTTTACTAACAGAAAGCCTTAACTCTGAGTTACGACCTTCTGATGGTAACTGTATTTGGCCAAACAATGAGTTGAGGCTTCATAGCGTGCACAATTGCCAGAATTACAACAGCTTTTTAGCTCCTTATCCCACTTATATTGATGATTTCTTTTAAAAACATTCCAAAGGGATGACATGCTTAAACACCTGATTGAAATAATGTGTCAATCATAGGCATGATTGAAGATGTAACTCACAGATTACCGTTTTCAGTTACCGTCAGAAGGACGTAACTCAGCACTTAAAGGAAATTTTAAAGAATTTCTTTAATTCTGCTGTTCATAATTAAAAATTGTTCTTTGTTTACTAAAGTTTATATAATGTTTGCTTACAGTACCATATATGAGCTTTATGAGATGTTTACATTTTGAGTAATGAATAGATTTGCTTAGTAGAAAATATTAAACATCACATTTCTCAAAAGCAGGATTTTTGAGTTAAGGCTTTCTGATTGTCAACCCTCGATAAGATCTTACATATCGTCACTGTGCGGGAAAAACCTCATATGTAACTCCAGAGGTCAAATGCAAAACCACATATGTAAAAAGTAGGCTCCAGTGCGAAAACCTCATATGTGCATTTTGGTCACATCGGGTTCTAGTTGGAATTTGAAGCCAAAAATTGATAGTAAATCATATGGCAGTTTATTTCAGAATCTGGAGTAAATAATTATCTAAATATATTTGAAAAGGAAAACTTTTCTTGTGCAAGGCTTTACAGCAAATTATTAAGTTTTGGTGTCTCTTGAAAATGTTACATACGAGGTTTTGCGCGAAGTTTGTACTCGTACGTAGAATGTGAAATTACTATGTTTGTGGATATAACCTTCAAAGTAATTCCTCATTTCATGTAGAAGTAAGCAAACCTAATTAAACATCCCCATTACAAGAAGTTACATGCTTTTGTTACAAGCCGGTGCCCGTTACATAAGAGAGAAATCAGTGTAATTATGACAACATTAAGATATTTTGCGTGTCACACCTACATCCATGACAAAAGTCATTGGGTCAGTAGTGAAATCCGCTTGCATGTGACTAAAAGCGTCCCAAAATTTGGCCATGATTGTAGTGCTACACACATTACAAGATTTCTATTATATTCCGCAGCTTCAGTAGGCAACGTCAGAGCAGATGGTAAGCGATAATAACGGGAGTATCCTTAACCTGACCCATCAGACACTTTTTTCTGACACTTGTGAATTCAGAAACCCTTCACCGAATAAAGCACAGGTTTATTCCGTTAAGGTTTCCAAATTCATAGGTATGTCAGGAAAAAGTGTGTCAGATGGGTCAGGTGACGGAAACTCCCGATAATATCATCCTCCGCAATAATACGCTTGATGCGATTTATATCGTAAAGCATGACTTGGCCTTGGTACGCCAACCGGGCAGATGCATACACACCCTAACTGGCGTTAAGACTGCGCAGTACCTCATATCACCTTCCCTGCTCATATCCACTGACCTCTACATGGCGCACCGTTGAATAGCCGCAGATTGAAACCACAGGAAGTTGCATTTTGCCTTGCACAATGTGGCTTCACCTTATTGTCCAAGATAAAGGAATTTTGTATAACAATAGAACATCTGTGTGGAATATGTGCACCAGCAAGTGTATGCATTGTTTCCCGCCATATTGCTAAGGCGAAAAGCAACTTCCTGTTGTTTCAATCGGCGATTCAGACCCGCTATCCACGTGTAGATGTGCTAATATCACACACAATCAGATGCAATGAAAACTTACGGTCATCATCTGTTACAGTGATCTTTATTGAGGAAGACGATCCACCAGTGGCGCCTATGACTGAATCTAGACACAATCCAAGGTGTTCGTCGTTTTCTACGTCCCCGTCATTAATGACAATTAGAGTCACTTCTTTAGTGCTACTAGCCGGGCCTATTTTGATATCCGTGTATGGATTGCCACTTGGATCAAGCCAAATATCTCCCGTGGATACTGTGGTGTCTGCTGTAGTGGTTATAGCACTGCAGTCTGCCCCCTTGTCAATATCTACGAGAAAATGTGATTTAATAAGTTACACAAGTTACCCTAAATCCTACCATAATTCAAGAATGAAACACAACAAATTCTGAGCACTGGCTAATTTTTATCCCAGAGACCTTGAACTTTTTATTTTAAGATAAGATTCAAGATCCAAGGTTCAAGAGTATAGCCTATTAAAATAGGGCTATAATTCTTGAAACTAATTTTACCCCCTTATTGTACAATGTTCCCCTACAGGATATGTTTTTTAGGACTTAAGTATGGTGTTTCTGAGGGCCCATAGAATATGTGCTGTCATGGAATTCTTGTACAATTAGGTCCAAGTTTAAATTTTACCTTCTTAGGTATTAAAGTTGAAGTCATCGGTGCATAGGGCGACAATCCCTCGTTATATAATAACCCTAGGCGACACTTGGTGAGTGAGTGAAAGCTACGCAGGAGCATAGGGCGGAAATCCCGGGGGGTGGGGGATTGGGGGATATTATACCCCCCCCCCCCAATATTTTGATGAGGGGGTCAATACGATCATCCCCCCCCCAATTGTGATGCCCCCTTCAATTTTGACCAAAAACAACCTTATATTTTACCATTAATGGGAAATTTCAGCGCGCTTCACGCGCATTTGTTCTAATTACAAACTATATTTAATGATTTTAGCTTCTAAATGGCAAAATTTTAGCGCGCTTCGCGCGCACATGTGTAATAATCGATTTTTAGCAAACCCATTCATTGTAATTTAATTTTCACCACCCTCCCCCAATGTCAAAAAAATTTACGCCACTGAGCAGGAGATAGTCGACTGGTAGATCAGTGTTTTCACTTCGTGTGCTCAACTTTGCAAGGTTGCATCGGAACTCGCAAATAGGCCAATGCTATCCGCGTGATATAAAGATATACCACACGTAACGGGGTCCAAAGAATTTTTTCTATTCTGTTCGCGATGTGGGTTGCAAGATATACGAAAACGAGCACACTTCCTTCTGTTTGTTTGCTCCGCTGGCCTGCTCTCTCTTGTTTTTGTTTGTTTTTTTGTTACTTGCTTGTTTCTTGGTTTTTTGTACACCATGACTTTACGTATTAGCTTGTCAATATTATAGACCAGTAAAGCAATGTTTGGTAAACATGTTAGGCTGGTATCTTTAAATAGGCCGGCCTGACTGTGAACACTGGGCATTGTATCTGTTAGAGCGTTTAATACTATGGGCAATACGTTCGCAGGAAGGATTCGCAGGCAAACAAAAAAGAAGTGGAAAACATAGGATGTTAATCCTTGTCTATCGAAGGGGTGGGGGTGGTTAGCACCCCCACCCTTTAGGTTTTTCCCCGGCTGATTAAAACAACCCCCTTTTTTAGCCCAAAATTATTAATTTAATTGTCAATTGACATGTTCCGCTCCTTTTATCCAAAAAACAAAATCCACACGGGGGCTATAGGTAAGATACGGGTGATCCCCAAAAGTGATCGATAGGGGGGGGGGGGGGGGTGGGGTAAACAACCCCCCCTCCGGAAAAGAAGTACCAAACGTGCATAACACAACACAGGAAAATCACAGACACTTGATTTTGGTACCGAAAGATAGATATGGTCCTCCTCTTTCATTGATACAAAAATGAAGTACCAACCATGCCTAGCATACGTCACAATGACGTCATAAAGTTCGCACTGTCAGCAAAACTGCCATTTCCATAGACACCCAGGTGGGAAAAATTCAATTTTCTCCAAAAAAGTAGGAAAAACAGATTTTATGCGGGTTTTTACTCTACTTGATGGACAAGCCTTAGTTTTATATAATGACATCATTTAGAGCTATAATAGGGTTTGTTTGAGTGGCTCTAAAATTGCGATATCAAATTTCCACCCATATTCAGTATTTTCGTTACTTTCATCAACAATGGACGTCATTGGTGACGTCATAATGGGGGGATGTTAGTACTTATTTTGGTACCAATGGAAAGAAGAAACTCGAGCTATCCTTTGGTACCAAATTTACAGGAATCGGGTGTTCAGTAACGAAAATCACGGGGGGGGGGGTGGTAACCACAAGACCTCCCCCCCCCCGACCCCTTCGGGAGTTTGGTTGTTGTTCCCAAAATATGGCTCTCAGGTAGACGAGGGTTAAACGGTCGATAGATGTCCATTCATTCGTGGTTACAATCTCAACTATAGTCGATCCAAACTTGTAATTGCCCCCCCCCCCAATACCTTGCATGGGGGGTATAAGCTCTGACGTATGAGGGGAAATAATAAAGCTTAACAACAAATCATTGATTGAAAATAGTCCTTAAGAGATTAAATGAGAGTAGCATAATGATCACTGCCAGGCTGTGTGGGATTTAAAGGACAGGCCATCAATATTTTCCTTGCGTTTAACAGGTGCATTGAATGTCCACCGATGAGATGAAACAACGGGAAAACATTTTAAAGAATGGCTGGAGAACAAGGTTTTCCAGAACATCCAGAAAATTAACAATAATAAGGATAACGCAGTTATCATAGCGTTTTCCAGCAGAAAAAATACCCAATATGCAAACAGTACGAAGGCAGATATGCAGAGTTGGCTTTCAAAAAAAAAATGTCAATTTTCGACAAATGGCAAAGCGAAAAAAGGATTTTAACAATCTCATTCAAATATGCTATACGATATACTATAGGCCTATGCGTCATGGCTTTTTCATGAAAAGTTTGCAAATGTACGATAAACTTACTTTTTTGTGCTCAGTCCTAATTTTCACTGGGGACCGGATTCAAATCTCTTGTGATCGGCTTATCATTATTCTACCGATTACACCTGAAGGATTCACTCTATTCTATACCATGAAAGACCTGAGCGCAAAAAGTATTAACTTCCAAAGTTGTGTCAATTGAGTTATCATGGCGTGACTCCTTAGGGGTCATGACATATTAGTAATTATGTTTTGGTTTCAAAAACAAAATGGTTAAAACACCTTAGGGAGCAGGCCTTTGCAATAACGCAATTGAGGCAAAAAGTATTAAGATCCACCCATGCAACCAGTGTGTCTACATAGCAACGTACACATAGCAATGGTGATTATCTAATGAGGTAAGACAGATAACAGGATGTCAAGATAAAAATACGGTGTTTTTGAAAATCCCCGTATTGTACTGGGACCTGGCGAATCCGAGCTACTATTTAGCTAATGGACAAGATGAATCGTTCACAACTCAAACGTAGCACCAGGGTAAAGCCCCTGATTTAAAGTCTGTGCCTTTGAGTCAATTATTGGATCTATACCAATACGCATGATAGGGTTGGTCCTAAAGCCTCCCTGGACGGTCCAACCTTGATATTGACAAAAGATGCTATGGGACAACTTGTTAGACGCAAAATGCTTTCATCATCAGCACCATAATGTCCAACACAGTCAAACAACAGCAGAAAGAAGAAATCGTACATGAAGCACAAACGTATGATTCGATGTCATCTGCATACAAGAACACCGCATTGTGGCACAGTGAACCTCTACTACAGGAGATTATCCATGGCTATGCACTAATTACAGCCTTTGCCTGGAAGAACAAGAAGATTGCAGCTACAGAGGTGTGGGGTTTCTTTTATCACCAAAAGGCTCTCAAGTCATGTTCCAACCTTGTCACTTGAATGAGCGCATCCTGAAGCTTACACTGACGGGCACTCCTGAAGAACAGTAATTTTGCGTAACAGCCCCATAACTGTACTCACTTTACCATGAAACTTTCACTTGCCACCAGTACAGTTCCAGCCCATAATCTTCTGTATATCCCCGGAGATTACAAAACGCTAAGATTTGGGCCTGCCGACGCGTGTTCAATTGCAACAACGAGGTCTAACAGAAATGGAATGTAAATGAAGGGGATTCATGAAACAATTTAACCTTGTTGCTACTATACCCAAATTCCAAATCAAGCAGGTAGACTGTGGACACACTGCCGCCCAAACGGAGAACGTGTCCAACTGGGAAAATTATGGTCAGAAAGAAGTGGACTAACAGATTAAGAGAACTCAAGAGCCTACAACAATTTTGAAGCTGTTAAGTTCTGCATCAACAAGAATTGTCTCTGCAGGAGCCAGATAGGTTATCGTCAGGTAAACCCCTCCAGAGATCCGATGAAAACAATTGAATGGGGAAGGTAGTGGGGGCTACAAAGCTTTGTGAGCAATATACTGTAGCAGTAGCAGTATACTGTAGCAGTACATAACAGGTTCAACACTCTTGTTGATGAGCTTGAAGACAAGAACCCCAGCGCAGTATATGATGTCTTCACTTCAGCCAACAAAGAAATGGCATTGGAGATGCTACCTAGAAGAAAGAAGAAGACTACTGCCTTTGTCGTGTGAGGCAGAGAAAAACTGAAGTCTGCAGCCAAGAAGCACCGTACGAAAACCACCAGAAGCTAGGAGAACCTTGATGCTACTAAGGCTGCACTTGATGATGCTTACAATGTGGTGCTTGAGGAGCATGTGAAGTCCAAGGCTGAAGCACTTGACGCCCTACATCTGGAAAACAAGCATGCTGCTGCTTGGGAGGCCTTGAGTGAGCTGACCGATAAGAAGGCCACCCCCACCTATAAGAATCAAAGGCGAAACAACTGAAGAGCGCCTTGACACATGGTTTCAGCACTTTAGTTCTCTACTTGGCAAGCCAGTTCAGAATAACACTAACCTTGATGAACCTTTCTTCAATCGCAAGATAGCAGACACCCTTCCCATCCAGATTGGACCTTTCACTATAGAGGAGCTTCAGATCTGCCTGAAGAAACTGAGCAACACCACGACACCTGGTCCAGACAACATTCCTGCAGTAGTCTGGAAGAATCCACTATTCCATGATCAACTGTTACAATTTTGTAACAACACCTACATGGGAAACAAACCAGCTGCCTTTTCAACATCATTCATCATTCCTCTACCAACGAAAGGCGACCTCCAACAACCCCAAAACTACAGAGGAATCACACTGTCACCACTGGCCTCTAAGATCTACAACTCCATGCTGCTCAACAGAATTACTCCTCATATAGATCCCATTCTCAGACGGAACCAGAACGGTTTTCGCAAAGGCAGATCAACACTACCTCAGATACTTGCCCTCAGGAGGATCATAGAAGAGTTGAGAATTTCCAAGAAAAAAGCTTCAATTGTGTTTGTAGATTTTTCCAAGGCTTTTGACAGTGTAAACAGGGATGTAATGCTGCATATTCTCGCCACCTACGGTGTCTCAGATGAGACTGTCAAGGCAATTGCCATCATGTATGATAACCCATATAGCTTTGTGCAGACCATGGACGGACCCACAAAGGAGTTCCTAACAACTACTGGAATCCTCCAAGGAGATACTCTTGCTCCCTATCTCTTTGTAGTCGTGGTTGATTACATCCTCAGGCAGAGTCTTGACATCATGAACGACAAAGGACTCACCATCAAACCCAAGCGTTCTAGACGTCACCAAAGTCAGTATCTCACAGACCTTGACTACGCAGATGATCTAGCTCTATAACAGCTGATCTGATATGTGGTGCACAAGATCAACTAACATCACTTGAGAATGCTGCAGACAAAGTCGGCCTACATTTAAATGCCAAGAAGACTGAATATATGACTGTCAATGAGGAAGATGATCATCAACCTATCTGCACAACAGATGGTAGCCAACTCAAAGAGGTCAAGGACTTCCAAGTATCTAGGGTCCTATGTTGCCGACAGCAAGGAAGACTTCCTGTCACGCAAAGGACAAGCTTGGAATGCCTGCAATAAACTACACCACTTATAGCAATCAATTCAACCAAGCTGAAATTCTTTAGAGCCTGTGTAGAGAGTGTCCTGTTATATGGATCTGAGACCTGGACCATGAAGAAAGAGCTACAGGATTGACTGGATGGCACCTGCACCAAGCTTCTTATGCGAGTACAAAACATATCCTGGCGTGAGCACAAGACCAAAGCACAGATATATGGAGATATCCCTCCAATTTCATCTTTGGTTGCCCAACGCCGTGCCCGATTTGCCGGTCACTGTCATCGTGCGATTGATCAAGTAGTCTCAGACGTCACATGTTGGAAGTTACCATGCCAAAACAGGGGTCGTCGCCCCTTTAACTACATTGATGTGATTGCTCGAGACATCCAGCAGGATCCATCTGACATCCCCAACTTAATGACAAATAGGGACACTTGGCGCTACATGGTGAACAGCATCTCGGCTGCGGCCGTTAGATAATAGATTTTGAAAAATGTGTATAACAGATTTACTGTTTGTTATTGTTTTGGCCACTTTAAGGAATCTTAGACAATCTTTGACGTTTTTAGGAATGAAACAGTGCATTACTTCATTTGAGCGCAAAAAGTACTTAAGTCCAAAAACCGATTTATTGAATTATCTCGTATATCAATTGCCCGCGTCACACTTCCCAGGTTATAGTCACCCATGTAATTGAGGGTTAGAGATTGTTTAATACACTTTTTTAGGAATTTTAAGAAATATGGGATGTTTTTTAGCTGTCAAAAGTGTGCATTACTTCAATTTGAGCGCAAAAAGTACTTAAGTCCAGAGTCGATTTATTGATTTATCTCGTAATCATATTGCCCGCTGCACATTTTTTCATCCAAATATCATCCTAAGTTATGTTTCCTATAACCAATTTAAATTGCTTATCTCTTTCCATTAAATTACTACAATATTTTAAAAGTTTTGTAGGACTGAAACTCAAAACATCAAATATGGACTTAAGTACTTCAATTGTCGCAGCCCAAAACTATAGAGGGACGGGCATATGAGGTTGGATCGACTATAGAAATAATTGATTTCCCTGTGGAAAGATAGATGTATTTTGTTTTTCACTTTCTTCGTGTCAACGAGTACAATTTGTTTTACCATGGATCAATAGCATGAAACAAATTATAGAATACTAAAACAAGCTTACCAAAATATGTGCATGTAGGATTATTACCACCCACGGTTCTAGTGACGTCTAGAGTTATACTTCCTTCTGACTCCAATGCAATGTAAGAGGTTGGGTCAAAGTTGAGCTGGGTTGGGTTTTCAGCTTTAGTTAATAAAAACAACAACAATAAAATTAATGCTAGTAATAATATAATTAATAATAATAATAGTATCATCGTCGTCGTCATCATCATCATCGTCACCACCACCACCACCACCACCACCACCACCACCACCACCACCCCACCATCATCATCATCATCATCATCATCATCATCATCATATTCATATTCATATTCTGTTTCAATTTGTGCAATGCCACGCTAATCTCCGATATCAACGTGTTAATCTAGAAATGACGTCGACGTTGAGGTGTAGAAAATTGTGTCTTGTTAAGCTAATACAAAATATTTTGGCATTAAAATATGACATTATAGGGCCCTTTCACAAAAGGTAAATTATATTGAATGGACTTTTGTTTGCCCTCCAGATCATCCAAGGATGCGAAGCATACAATGCATGCAGCTGGTTCACCTGAATATTTCAGCTATTTCTACAGGTGATTCCTTTGTATTCTCTGCATGCTTGGTTGTTCTGGAGGCAGGTCTGGCCAAGATAACCTATTGACCTGCCGTGCAAGCGCTTTATAGTGTATGTTTATATAATGTTATTCTGACAAATGAGCTTTCGGCGCAAACGGAATGAAAGAGTCATAAAGAGATAATACATTACTTTTAGCTTCCTCTAATGTTTCTTTCAATTGAAATTCACTTGAAAATATCTGATTTATTGCTATAGATTTATTGCTTTGAGCCTATGCTACTTAGGGACACTTTATTAGCAGGTATCTCTACCCATTGTCCTGTTAGTAAAGTTCGATTTATTTCAGCAGCAATTCCAGTCAACAGAACGACCGATTCATGTGTTTGGAAGGTCAATTTTGCGCGAATGTACTATAAGATTGAAGACGTTTCCATTGAAATTAAGACCAGACTAGACCCCCGGAATTAGGATGATCTTGTCGCTGCCAACAACAGCCTTGGTGTTTACGTGAATTGTCTCACTTCGTCGCAAGGCGAAGGTTCGGAAAGTCCGAATCGAAGATTACTGAATTGGATCCAGCCGAGTGCATTTTTTAAGGTTTATGAACACTCTGGGGAAAGATGAGTAATTTTTTTTTTTTTTTTTTTTTCAGCTATTTCTACAGGTGATTCCTTTGTATTCTCTGCATGCTTGGTTGTTCTGGAGGCAAGTCTGGCCAAGATAACCTATTGACCTGCCGTGCAAGCGCTTTATAGTGTATGTTTATATAATGTTATTCTGACAAATGAGCTTTCGGCAAACGGAATTTAAAAGTAATAAAGAGCTAATGCATTACTTTTAGCTTCCTCTAATGTTTCTTTCAATTGAAATTCACTTGAAATTATTACCTGCGATTCACTGCTTTGAGCCTATGCTATATACTTCGGGACACTTTATCAGCAGGTATCTCTATTCATTGACCTGTCATAGTTAAGTAAAGATCGATCTGTTTCAGTAGTAATTCCAGTCAGCAGAACGGCCGATTCATGTGTTTGGAAGGTCAATTTTGCGCGAATGTACTATAAGATTGAGGACATTTCCATTGAAATGAAGACCAGACTAGACCCCCCCTGGAATTAGGATGATCTTGTCGCCGCCTTGGTTTTTACCTGAATGGTCTCACTTCGTCGCAAGGCGAAGGTTCGGAAAGTCCGAATCGAAGATTACTGAATTGGATCCAGCCGAGTGCATTTTTTAAGGTTTATGAACACTCTGGGGAAAGATGAGTAATATGTCTGTAATTTTGTAAAAGGTGCTGTTAATGACCACAAAACGAAGTGCATTCGTCATTTAAAGTAGGAATAATTCTTGGAAGAATCGTGATACAAACAATGATGACGATCAAATTAATCAAGCGGTTTATCTTATATTTGTGCGAGGAGTAATTTGGAAGCAAAGTAATTATGCTGTAGAGCATGCTGTAGATGTTAAAATGCGGTTTAAAGTAGTGTTTAAATTAATTGCAACTATTAATTGTCTTGATAAACATCAGATATTGTATTGCACTAGTTTTAATTTCATCAGCAAGCTTTATTAGAAAAATACATAATTCTAATTATACTCGAATCATCTGATATGTGACCCCGTACCATTCTTGCGGAGGTGAAAAATTCAATGAGGCGCAGGGACTTCTGTTAATCATGTTATTGTGAGGAATGTTAAAGCCTGAAATACACCATAGTGCGTTTCCATACATGAATGAAATTGTATTTAGTGGCAGCTGAGTGAGTTAAATGACCGGAGTGTCCTCCAAGATAATCCGGTGTGGCACGTGCATTTGAATTCTTTCATTCTCCCTCTACGGCTTAATTGAATAGGTCCAAAAATCCAGGGGGACGAACGTATCAACGCGAATCGACTATAAAAGCCGATGCCAGGATTAAGGTGCCTTGACACATAGTACACCCGACCAGCGAATCCTCGGCAATAAAATATGAAATAATTGAAAAAAAAATAGTATAAATTGTGAAGTTGTGGAAATATAAAATAACAAATTCAAATTCAATTTTAAACATTTTTATTAATGCCAAGTGAGTTCAAATCTTGAACTTTATATACTTCAAGAAGTATATAAAGCTATTTTGCACAGTTTGTCCCGAAAATCTTGAAAAGAGACATTGTTCTGAGACACTTTCATTATTGTCTTCAACGCCGGCAAAGTTTAAGGTGAAATGTACACGGCCAATTTCTTCATGGTAGTTACCACACAGCTACCACCGAGTAGACATGGATTACCTACCCACTAGACGTACACTCGCCGGCCAGGATTCCGTGTATTTTTGCCGCATAGACGGATTTTTTTTTTTTTTTTTTTTTTGAAATACACCATAGTGCGTTTCCATACATGAATGAAATTGTATTTAGTGGCAGCTGAGTGAGTTAAATGACCGGAGTGTCCTCCAAGATAATCCGGTGTGGCACGTGCATTTGAATTCTTTCATTCTCCCTCTACGGCTTAATTGAATAGGTCCAAAAATCCAGGGGGACGAACGTATCAACGCGAATCGACTATAAAAGCCGATGCCAGGATTAAGGTGCCTTGACACATAGTACACCCGACCAGCGAATCCTCGGCAATAAAATATGAAATAATTGAAAAAAAAATAGTATAAATTGTGAAGTTGTGGAAATATAAAATAACAAATTCAAATTCAATTTTAAACATTTTTATTAATGCCAAGTGAGTTCAAATCTTGAACTTTATATACTTCAAGAAGTATATAAAGCTATTTTGCACAGTTTGTCCCGAAAATCTTGAAAAGAGACATTGTTCTGAGACACTTTCATTATTGTCTTCAACGCCGGCAAAGTTTAAGGTGAAATGTACTAACCGCCGCTTCCTATTTCAAGAGCAAGAAAAGCAGCTAGATCAGTCGGATACTAGACTAACATGCTTCTCCAGGTGGGCAGTCCCGATATTGAGGTCATTGGAAATGTAAGCTCGAATAACACCAGATCTGGGGTCCGTTCCCGAAACTCAATCGTAAATCTATGTGCATACTATGTCATGCCTGAGTGGACAAATTTGTCCAAAGCACCGTGTAACGAAGGTCTGATATGTAGGACATACTCAGAGTTACGCACGAGTTTTGGGAACGGGCCGGGCCCCTCGCGTTGGGTAGAAGGATTTCTTGAGGGATGGTTGTAACTCGATCTTTGCCATGGATGATCATTGAGATCAACGTATAGCTGGCAATATTTTCACCTGAACTTTCTCAGACGTGGACAGCAAGGAATGAAAGAGTGGGATCATGTCTCCAAGTATACCGACCTTGCTTTAACATGCTTTGGAAAAAAATGAGAAATAGGTTCAACGTTTGATAATTACCGCAGAGGGTAGTTGGTATTAAAAATAGACCATTAACGCCATTTACAAAGGTTTGTCAAAGTGGGAAAGAAATTAGTAGAAGCACTCAGAACAAACTGAAGTACTCCCTTGGATAATTCATAAATAATTTGCTTCCATGTAAAAAAGAATCTTGGACCCTAAGTAGCTTACGGAATCTACCTTAAAGTTTAACTTTGGTATCCCATTAAAATGATTTTAAATAGAATTATGTCTTTTACTTTTTTACAATTGGTTTCAGACTTATTTTGACGTTGGTCTCGTTTGTCTTTCCTCACCTGTAGTATGTGTACCCTCGTTCGTGCAGGTTTTTTTTGTCCTTCACTTATTTTTTTAACGTCCATTTTTAATAACTTACGTAATTGTCCATAAACGTTTACTTCACAAAATTGCAGACGACCACCAACATCGGAAATATAAACGTACTGGCCATATGTGTCGATAGGACAAGTTCTGAAAATTGGCTCCATTTCAGCGTCTTCAGCTGCTTCAACAGCCGTGACTGGAATTCCGCACTGAGTGTTACTGGTGTAGTCGGACGATTCTTTGCAAGACCCTACTCGTATTATCATGTCTTCAATTCTATCGGGTGCTATAGTTAACGGGAATAAGACATTGCAAGTTATAATGGATAATAACTTGAATCAGGTTCGATTCTTTAGTCTGTTTTAGCTAATGAATGGAAACAAATAATGGGTATACCTGTAATAAGAGTTATGTATCTTTGCAAAATTGTGGGTGTTAAACCATTTCATTAAAAAATAATTTGTCTTGTAAATAGCGAAAGTTTCCTTTCTGGCAAATTGACAAATTGAAGAAATTCATCACCGTCATATGTGTCCACTACAGGTTTATGGCAAAATGTTTTTAATTTTTTCCTTTTTAATGTATGGTCGTGAAGCTTCTCTTTTCCATGATTTCCGCATGGACAAATGACCTAACCACATTTATAACTTTACTGTGGCAAAGCGAGGTTTCTTTTTGTAATTTTCGTTAAGGTTTATTTTTTTTTCATCCAAGTGACACAGGGACGGAAGTAATAAAGCCACGGCAAAAGGATGCATGATATCGGGAATCTAATATTTTCTCAATTAATAAATTTATAACAAATTTGAAACCATGCTGGAGACTTGTATCTGTTTATATTTGTGATGTGAAAAGAAATCATCTTACCAAAACTAGTTCGCTTGATAACCTCTACAGCAAACACATGGTACTCTTTCTCTAGGTCAACTCTCCACCAAGCATTTGCAGCAACACCTGGTATAATTAAAACAGAAAACTAACATGAAAACAAAAACTATGAATGATTTTTTAATCTTTTTAGAAATTTCAAGCAGGAGTTCAACAATTCTGACAATTGATATGAGTAACGACATACAATGGCTACCACCAACAAATCAGACAGACGTACATGTATTGGGATAATCATGACATCTGTAGTATCTGTACAGGATGTCTGTAATGAACAGATAATACAATATGTATGGCGTTAGGTGTCACAAGTTACATTTTATTGACACTAGTTTTGTCATGAAAACGGCCCCTCATAAAAGTACTTGTTTTTGTCTGTCTGTCTGTCATCTTCTCTCTCTCTCTCTCTCCACTGTAAATAAAGTAAGTTTTTACTTCTGATCAATGATTTGTAGCTTACCGCTGTAAAAGCAATATGGAATGGTATGGTATTCCGTATTGAGGTCCCCATCAACAGCAACGTCTCCACATTTTGTAGGCGAATCATGGCAATTACTCTGATCTGTTGGTTTTCCTATTGCTATGGACTGTAAACCTTTATTTAGAAAATAAAAATAAATCAAATAAAGCCAAAAACATCGATATAAAATACCAATAACAACAATAAACATACAGACACCTGGCCGATGGTATCACGGTCTTTTGTTCACCTATGTAATGTGTGTATATATTATGAGTTTAGTTAGATCAATTCCTTGTCCTAGCTTTGTTTTAACCCTAACTCCCTAACTTGGGTCGGTCTCGAAACAGGGGCCCATCAGGCTCCAAGCTCATCATCTGGGATACCCACGCTACGACGATGTCGCTTTCGTGCGACAGCGATTTCGTGCCCATATTCGTCACGAATCTTCCAATCGACCAAAAGTCACATTTCGAGATATCGGCGATTGAAGTTTTAGAGAATTATGAACTTGCATATCTAAAATTGGAAACATTTTAGGAAAATGATTTTATGTGTACATTGTGGACATGGAAACGTTCTTCATTTTGAGCACGCTTTCCATTCAAGTATCCTTTGTTTTCCTTGTCAAATTTAATTACAAGTGATTGGTCTGTTTGTGAAAACTAAAAAACGTCCTCTGTTTGTATGTTTGAGCACGCTTTCCATTCAAGTATCCTTTGTTTTCCTTGTCAAATTTAATTACAAGTGATTGGTCTGTTTGTGAAAACTAAAAAACGTCCTCTGTTTGTATGTCAAAGGAGACGAATGCGCATTCACCTGTTTGGCGTACTCAAAAACAGTCGATCGATCGCCTTAGACGGTGGTATTGAACATGTTGAATATACTTTTGCCTGCGGAGGGCGCTAGACATGACTATGATTTTCTTTGGCGTCATCGTCTCTTACAGGCAAATAATGTGCCAATGAAGATAGAAAAGGGGACTGATAAGGTTTTACATTTTTTAATTTTGTAATTATAATTTATTTAATCAAATACTTAATACCTAATGTAAAATGTATTACATCAAGCTATAAATATACAGTTAATTTGAATGGAAACCTGTAAAAGTTGTATTTTACGGGGTTTTGTTGGCAGAATTTCTGTCATTATTTTCTTGTAAAATTCATAGTATATTTCCTGTAAACCTTAGTACTTAATCGTATAATTGAAAATTCATAATAATGTACGATAATGTTGATACTCGAAAAAAAATCGAATAAAAGCTCCAGTTGTAGTCGTTTGATACGCCTGGTAAATTGGACATTAAATTTACTGTTGTATTTCCAAATTGCAGCATCGGCCCACATGTGTAAGTAGACTAAGGACATCCAAAGTGTATGTCTAACGTTTGAAACCCTGGGTTTGTGAATTATTGGACATAATAACTTCCATAAACGTTAAGTGGAAGAAGTTGTGATTTATCTGTTTATTGCTTGAAGGTGTATATTTTGAAACTTTTTGCAGAGTAAAAGGAATCAAAGATCACTATTTATCAAGAAGAAAGGTTTATCTTACTATCAAGTCATTTATATTGTATTAAATTTACGAGGCGTTCAGACGAAGAATACTTTAATTCTAATGATTGACACATACAACACGTGTTTTAGAATGAATACTGTTATTTCAGTACAATAAAAACTAAAAACAAATCTTTAATCATATTGTATCTTTTACATTTATAGTTATTAAGTTTTCAGTAGCTCCAACTGTCACTGAAAATAAATACAAGATTCATGTAGGCTTACTTCTTTCAAGTAAAGAAAATCATAGGAAGAGTATATTGGCAATTAGTGTATATCAGTACAATTTGAAATGAAATTGATATTCCCATGGCCATGATATTACTTTATTTTTGGCATCAAACAGATCATTTCAAAGACTTCTGACGTTTGATTTCAATTCAAATTGCCATATTTCTGATTAATTATCAAAGGGGTATTTATTGAAAATGCAGAATGAGAATTTTCTCATGTTAAACATCTTTCGTTATTGGAATTGAAAGGAAAATATTTTCCTGTACTTACTCAATAAAATTAAGTGTAATCGGGTTGCATTCAATTTTATTGAATAATTTCAAAAAGTAGTCCTTTAAAGCAATATTAGCACATTTTTTTAAGAGCGCCCCCAATTTTCAAAATTAGATAATTTTGCAGAGTTATGTTGATAATTGTCTACGAAACTATATACCTGCAAACGAGAATGCTAAAAAATGCGTATTTATCATAAAATAAGCGATTTTGTAATTAAAATTGGGATCCCAGATTGGACTTAACGGCGGAGCTGGAAATGCTACGTTTATGTCCGTCCATGATGAAATAGTGTCACCTCAAAAAAATAACCTCTAACTTGGCTTGCCTGAACCAATAAAACAACTAATGGATGAGCGTAAATATGTACATGGCGCTATTTCCGGCTATTTCACATCGGCGTTTCCAGCAGCCGTTGAATTATTATCTGGATCCCGATATTAATTATTCTAAATTAGATTACAAAATTCCTTCGTTTGTGACACATAGACATTTTCGAGCTTAACCATTCACAGGTAAGTTTACTAGCCCGTTACCAATGCAACCGTGTAAGAATCTCAAAAGTTTTGAAAAATTGAGGGCGCTCTTCAAAAAAATGTGCTAATATTGCTTTAAGTTACAATTAATCATGTATTTTAATTGAGAAGGCTGAAATTGTGAATGATAATTTGTCTGCATGTACTCAAAATGACATTACTTTATTGCGTTTATTTAGTAAACACAGAGAAATTATTAAGTTAGTGAAATTATTAATCAACTAAGTTGCTGGAACTTAAAATAATATCGTATGTGGTAAAATATAGGAAAGAAAAGAGGAAAACGAAAAAAAAATTGAGGTAGTATGTTTTACATTGCATTTATTGATCTTAACCCTCGTCTACCGAGGGGGGGGGGGTTACCTTCAGATTTTTGCCCGGCTTGCTAAGACCCCCTTTTTGGTTCCAAATTATTTAATGTAATTGTCAATTGACATATTCCGCTCCTTTTCATCCAAAAACAAACATCCACCTTTGTATAGGAAAGATACAGGTATCCCAAAGTGATGGATGGGGGGACTCCCCCTACGAGAGAGAAGTACCGACATGCCTAGCACGATACCATTAGATAGCTATCGTTCTTCTCTTTCCATTGACACCAAAATGAGTGCCAGCATGCCTAGCATTACGTCACAATGATGTCATAAAGTTCGCATGTCAGCAAAACTGCCAATTTCCATAGACACAGTGTAAAATAGAGGAAAATTCAATTCAAAAAGGTAAGGAATATCACATTTTCCTGCGGATTTTGACTCTACTTGATGGGAAATGGCTAGTTTTGTATAATGAGAACATTTTAGTGCTATAATAAGAGTCGCTAAAATTGCGAAATATCACATTTCCACCCTATATTCAATATTTTCGTGCTTTCCTCAACATATGACGTCTAAGCTACCCTTTGGTACCAAATTTACAGGAATCGGATGCTCAGTAACGAAAATCACAGGGGGTGGTAACCACCCCACCCCCCTTCGGGAGTTTTGTTACAAAAAATGGCTCAGGTAGACGAGGGTTAATTTGGCTGCAAATTAATCATGTAAGTAACTTTTAAACATGTAAGCCTATCTAACTGGGAATCAAACCTGGGACCCTCTGATATGAACCCGAATACCATGCTACCTTACAGTGAATATATACATTATTTTCCTTTCAAATTAATATATTGTAAATTAAAATGGACAAATATCATAACAAAAAGGGGAAAGGATTTCAACAAGAGGTTTTGAACTATAAAAAAAATTGAAGTGAAAATAGGTTACTACATTAGTGCTTGTTTATGTCTTTTCTGGGGTTACAACTTATCTTGTTGTTATAACTTTGAATTACCAGCTTAGCTGATTTGAATATTTTTACTTTATTACGACTTCAACAATCAATTAATTTGCAGCAACAGGTGTAAACTGAGTAAATGTTACTATTTTTGCACAATTTAACGTAACTTAATAAATGTATGTTTGTGTTAATACTTCTCAAATGAAATAAGGGTATTTGTGAAATTATTCTCATGAAACGTATAGTTGTATCATTACAAAATAAAAGAACCTTTAACTATTAAGTTAATGTCTAAAAACAATAAAATAAAACTCAACTGGCGCGATTCAAAACTGGCAAACGTAGGCTCCTTTTTGCCATGCTCATCGACCGGATCGTCGCTTAGACAGTCAAGACATCTTACAATCTACGTCTAGCAAAGAACACATCTAAAATGCATATTTTTGTTTATAACACTACAAACATGCATCTTTTTACGAAATAACGTGAGCTGTAAAAGTTAAAGTGCACTTCACAATAAAAAAAAAGGATCAGAAAAATACAATACTTGGTCGTCATTTAAAAATATAGCAAAATTCTTTTTTGTCCAATTTTCCAGATTTAACTGAATTTTACAATATATGCACCGTAAAAATTTGGTTGACATTTGGTGAATAGGCCTACTAAGTTAGGGTGTTCGTCAGTGCTTTTTTGTTCTCTACACATTCACAATCTCAGTGGTTTGATTGAATCAATTTTTACAGTATACTGTAATTTTCACAGTAATTATTCGGCAGAATTGCTGTCAGTAAAATACTGCAAAAATTTATAATATTTTTGAGTGTGGCAAAATCGTCTCAGATACAGCTACACACATCGTGCTAATATAAACTTCGACCACACTCGTGATATAGTATCAAAATATGCAAAAAACTCAATTTCGCCAAAATGGTCGATTGGCCTGTTTGGAAGACTCGTGACGATATGTATCATCGTTCGGTGACGCAATGCATGGCTACATCCGGGACAAGATATTTTTTCCGTAGTTAACTTATAACTTGTGAAATTACACTATTAGCGTCTATTTCACTTTAACAAAATTCGAAACAATTTTATTTCTCAAAATTAAGCAGACTGGGCTGGGGGTTCGAACCTGCGACAGGCAGATATTAAGAAACAATCTTAACAACTAGACTAGAGAGGCATTTGTGGGCGATGTTGTGATTTTAAATCAATTTAAACCTTCACGAAATTAAGGCGGACTCATTCGTAGGTCCTTTTTACCATAGATAAATGTAACAATAGAAACGATCAATATCATGTTATTAAAGATGCAACGAGAGATTTCAAAAAACAGGTGTCCCTAAAAATGTGAAAATTTTTATCAGGAATATCCCCATCTGAAAGGATTAAGCTGAGAAATGTTTCTTTGGTACAAAGATTGCGAAATTTCTAATTTCCTACAGGAGCAAATTTTACGAAATTCAGCCTACGTTTTCTATTGAAATATATCCAAATACAAATACCTTTTGTTTTAATTTTGAGTTATTTCTGTAGCAAAATAGCAAGTAGGGAATCTATTGAGTGTCTAATCTATATGAAATCACTACATATCACAGAAAATATGATGACTTGAAATCTCTCATTGCACCTTTAAGTGAACTGTGACTATTAAAGATGATACTATAAATACATCCGGGTCTGCATTTTCTCACTCATCAGTGCTCTGGCGTTCTGTATGACATGTGGGCGTTAGGGTTAGACTCATTGGTAGAACGTCATGTGTTATTATTTATTATTTCAGAAATATGTAACATGCAGCAAATAAAACCACAACCATCCAATCACACCACGGACGAAAGTCAACAATGTATAGGAAGGTCTATATACAATGCGTTCGCTTGTACGGGATGCGTGGATCTCCTTTGTTCTATTCATTCATTCATTCATTCATATTTATTTATTTCCATCAATATATACAGACAAAATATACAGGATAAAAAACATGATGGAGGAGATGCAACAAAAAGCAAAGCCTGAATAAACGTTGCACCACCAAATACCATAATACATCACAAACACATTAGGACAAACAACAACAGTGACACACATAGACAAACAACGACAATGACAGTGGTCTCAAACCCTAAGATATAATTTCATGCAAATATAACAACTTGTGCCAATATGACACGAAAGGGACAGAGGCTGCCCAAAATAATGAATAACCTTAAATAGAAGCATATACACCAATTCAAATAAATAATAGGAAATGGAAACTTTGATGAAAAAACTCCCTAACATTGTGCACTTACTGAATTGGACAAAATAGGAACACGTGGCAACCACGGCACAATTCGCGCAGCAACAAAGACATCAAGTTACAAATCATTTGATCAAATAACTCATAATTGGTTATGTGACTCACTAGAATAAGTAAAATATTTATGAATTTAACTAACAAAATTTAACATGATAAACCTGACTAATTTGTTTATTTCTCCCGAATGAAAGAAGAAATCTCCTTCCTAAATGAGTTTAAGTTTTTAGCCACTCTAATACGAAGTGGTAAGTTATTCCAAAAAGTTGGGCCAGCGGTTAACACAGATTTCATTTTGTGAATCTCAATCCGGTAATTTGATTTATTTCTTGTATCATATTTATGTACACTTTCCAAATCGGTGAATAAATTGAATCAAATGATTGTGGAAGTAAACCATTCTTGTACTTGTACATAAACATGCCCAGTTCCTTATCATATAATTGGAAAATATCTAATATATTATACTTTTCAAACAAAGGTTTGGTGTGACATAGATAAGAGCTATTAGACATTATTCTCAAGCCCTTTTTGAAGTTTGAATAGTTTAGAAAGATATTTCTCACTAGCATTTCCCCATAACAAAATTCCGTAAGTCATATAAGGCATAATTAATGAACAATACAATTGGTATAACGCAGGTTTTGGTAAGAAATGTTTTTATTTTTTTCTTTTTAAACCCTTTTTTCTTGAGATGTGTTTTACAAATGTGTCATTTAATGCGTTGCCAGATCAAGTTTTCATCGATAGTTATACCCAAAGAATTTAGCAGTAAAAACACGAGTTAATTTGCAACCATCTAAGTATATGTCATTATTTATATGAGCACGTTTTGTTCGATAGGCTGTACCTATAAGCATAAGATTGGTTTTTGAGGCATTTAGAGATAATTTATTGCATTTAAACCAGTTGCACACTTCTTTTAATTCATTGTTCATTGTGTGATAAAGGGCATTAACATCTCTTCCAGAATAAAATACAAGTTGTGTCATCTGCAATAAAATAAATTTTAAGATTTTTGAAGTGTAACAAATGTCGTTCATGTAAATTATAAAGAGTAATGGCCCCAAAATGGAGCCCTGGGGTAACACCGCCAAAACACATTTTCATATGATGATGTGACATTTTTATAAGACACATACTGTTTTCTGTCAGAGAGATAATTAGCAAACCATTTATGTGATACCCCACGAAACCCATAATGATATAATTTATCTAGTAAAATATTGTGATCTATGGTGTCAAAGGCTTTTGATAAGTCCATAAAAATACCCGCTGTGTACATATCGTTATCCATTGCCTCACTGATATCTTTTACAAAATCCAATACCGCCATGTACGTAGAATGTTTATTTCGGAATCCATACTGTTTTTTATATAAAATGTTATTTTTTGTCAAGAAGTCATAACATCTGTCGTGCATTATACGTTCAAAGATTTTCGAAAAACAGGGAACACAAGAGAAGAAAACAGGTCTGTAATTACCAAATGCTTCAGGACTATCCTTTTTTATAGATTGGAACGACTTTAGCTATCTTTAAATCATCTATCGGTCACGAACAACAGAATTCAATTCCAAGAATTCCAAGTACAAATCCATAGAGCAGGAGCAGAATATCATAGGGTCCTTATTTAGGGAGTTCGTTCATGCCAGACTACATCTAAGGTTTGACACCTTTAGTAGTTAGTATAGACCCTCTACATGAATTCCAGGTAGTTAGTGGTGTCAAATTGTGGTTTCACTTTTTCAATTGGGGCAATTTAAGTTTGCACAGGGGTCAAACTTTTAAATTACTCCAATCATGTTGAAATGTATGTCATATTGTCCGTCTAGTGACAAGGATTCCAAAAATGTATAGTTTGTTCCATCTATGACCATTGGTTTTATTGGAGTTATTGGGTAAAAATGGCTAAAAGTGCAAAAAAGGTCAAACTCACTTTGTACAGGGGTCAACATTGAAAGTTACTCTGATTATATTTTAAATGCTTGCAAATTATTGCCTGAGGAATGAGGACTCCCAAAAAGTATAGTTTGGAGTATGTTAAATGTTTACTTACCGAGATAAAGGTCAAAGAAGGTCAATGCCAATTGGATTATGTTGCCCCATGACCTATTTTGTCACATAGCATGATAACTATGCATTGCAGATGCTACAAACTATTCCCTATTTTGACACATTAAGCTAGATGAACAATTTGTTTCATTTTTACCAAAATTGGAGCAACTTCTGATTTTGACCCCTGTACAAATGGAAATTGACCTTTTTTGCACTTTTAGCCATTTTTACCCAATAACTCTAAAACCAATGGTCATAGATGGTACAAACTATACATTTTTGTTATCCTTATGACTAGACGGACAATATGACATACATTTCAAAACGATTGGAGTAATTTAAAAGTTTGACCCTGTGTAAACCTAAATTGGCTCCTATTGAACAAGCGACACCACAATATGACACCACTAACTATCTTGCATTGATGTAGAGGGTCCATACTAACTACGAAAGGTGTCAAAGCTGAGATGTAGTGGGACATGAACGATGATGTTTGTCCCAAGTCCTTGCTCCCGCTCTACCATGCTTATTAAGCGAATCCACCGGTGAATGCTCAAAACGCAAGACCTTGATTTCGAAGACGGTCTCGCATGACCGGTGTAGAAGTAATTATGGTCCGGCGTACTCATAGTCCGGGAACAATGGTGAACAATAGGGCAATCGATTCAGTTGACTCTTCACGCAACATTAGTTTCACGCTTTATTCCGTTATCGTCTATGGAGCCCCGGACTGTGGCTCCTGCCGGACTATATCTGCTTTCACACCGGTGTATTTCTTTCAAATCTTTCCGAAGAGATCCATAAACTTATTTCCGGTTTCTATTTTAGAAAAATCCTTAAAAAGCCTATAGATAAACGAGTTATTATCTAATTAATGAATACAACTTAAAATATTCTTTTGAATTTTTTTATATCCTGTACCATATAGTGTGATAGATATTTTCAATGCGTTACAAAACACACAAAAAACCTCCCGTAAATAACAATGCGACCCTGTTCGACTTTTGACCCGCTAACCGTTGGTCACAGAAATATGTCGTCATTTATTATGTCAAGGCTAATCAAGGCATTAACAGCAGTTACCTATTTAGTAACGTTGACGAATTGGCGCCAAGATAGCGATTAACCAGGCTCCCTTTTGAAACCCTGCAAGTCATGGTTGGATGCTTTCATGCTACATGAGCAGGAAGGGCATTCCATAAGCCTACAGAGAATGGGAGAAATGATCTTCTGTGGGAGGCCAAGGTTGACTTTGGGATTTCACAGCAAGGTCGTGAGACCTGACTGAGTGCCTAAGGCAAGGGTCAACTGAGAACAGCTCAGATAGCAGCTGGCTAAGGATATCCGGTGCTTGTCCATAAAACATGCGGTGGAGACGATGGCAATTCCAAATGCCCTGCGATGACTTAATGGTTGGATATGGTGAGAGGTGAGCTCACTCGCAGGGATACCAATGATGGAAGCGGCACGTCTCTGGATTGCATCAAGTTTGGATAGTGTAGTGGGTTTTGCTCCACACCATGCTGAGCTTGCATATTCCATGTTGGATCGAAGAATGGATTTATAACGGCCCTTTTTGTTGTCTCAAGATAAGGTACAGCTCGACGGAGCAATTATAGTCGATGACTGGCAGTTTTAGCCATTTTGATAATCACAAGAGACCAAAACATGTCCTTACTGATGGAAATGCCAAGTAAATTGGCCCTGTCGACCTCTACCAGAGTTGTTCCAAAGAAGTAGAGACTTGGATGTCCGGTTGCAGCATTTTTCCTGTTTGGCTGTTGTTACAATTTACACTCGACAGCACCAAATAATACATTCCATGAAGTTGCCCAAGACTCGATTTCCTGCAAATCTCTGTTGAGAGAGGCCGCAGCTGGGATTCTGTCCTCTTAACTTTATGAAGGTCATGTGTGCGACATCGTCTGCGTAGAGGATGGATTGCCATACCGAGTCTAAGGTGCAAAGTTCAGCAGTCTGGCTTGTGCAATGTTTTAGAAATAAAGATTAGAGCCGATTAAAATAGCCACACCATATGGATAAAACATAGGCCATGACAACTTTTGAGACCTGTGTATGTACATGCCGGGTTTTACTAGTGATCTTTTCTTTTATCCAGATAGTGAACTTATTTTGATACATGTTATATTGAAAGTGGTTATCAGCTATATGCCTTTGGTGTGACATGTTCACAAGCACCCCCCCCCCCCCCGAGTAAACCCCTCCACGAGTAAGCCCCTCCTTTAACTTCTCAAAGGCCAGGCGCTATAAGGAGCAACGAGTAAGTTATTTTATTTCATATATGCTTTAAAGCAATAGAAAACAGAAATATTGTTTTTCTGTGAGCCTTAAAGAAATCTTCGGTAGATGTCCTAGAATATGGATATTTTAGGACAATACTGTTTAGTTGCTCTCTTAATTAAAAAATGAAATTATTCTCATGAATGATCACAACATGTGAAGATTTCAAATAGACATGAAATGCATTAATTTACAAATCTGAGGTCTCTTAGGGATTCACACCAGTAAATAACAGGAGAAACAAAAGTAAGTCCAGCCCCTGCTGCAAATGATGGTGTTTTGGTGGACCGCTTTATAAGTGTACCCTAAAGACTGAGATAAATGGCGAGATCTGGGTTGAAAATCATGGTTGCTATCAATATAAAGTATAAAATCTGTAGGAATATCAAAAAAAGTTAACATTGATACGTTATTTTTATCCGACAAACCAATTTTTACAGGGAACAGCCGACTGAAAAAGTGCTCTGACCTCCAGGGTCCACGGTGCATGCTAGTCTTCACGGTCTAGTAGCTCGAAACTTTTGGGGATAACTACCCTAATTTCATGATTGATCGGGTAAGAGATATGATGATCTTCATGCAGAATGTTAGCTTTAAGGTCTGAGATGTTCCATGAGGAGAAAAATGAGTTTCATCTCGCCCATTTTGTACAGGAACGAATAGGACTCGTATTTACCGGTGTGAAAACATAAACCAGGATCACGTGTTAATCCTTACATTCTACTACCTATATTAGGTGGATGTTTTCAACACAGGCTATGGAATCGTCAGATCGTGCACACTAAAAACACCAAATCAACTATGCACCGAAAAAAATGGGGTCAAAATTATGCCCACAAAAAGGGTCATTTCACACATTTTTGACCACAAAGTGGTCAACATTTTAACCCCATTTTTAGTCGGAGCATAGTTGACTCAAAACGGGGTCAAAATGACCCCGTTGTTGAAAATATTTTTAAGGTGTGGCAAAATATGCCCAATATGTGTAAAACAACCATAATATAATATTGCGCTGATTCTATTACGCAAGGCATGTCCAGAATCTGGTTTTGAAAATTGTTGATAATGTAGTGAATACGTAACAATCAATTAAGTTACAATCATTCAATAAATCACTTTTCTTCCATTCAAGTTCACTCTGATGGATTTTGAGGTGATAAATATGATACAACGCAAACAATGTGCCATTAATAATTTTGAAAAAGAAAACTTTTTTCATGGCAAATATAAACATGCATATTTCATTGTTTGAAATAAATAATTATTTTATTATTTCTTACACTCTTTGTTGGATATTGGATATTAGCTAACATTTAAAGCTTCTTAAAGGTGCATTTCATGACTCCAGTACCTTCTATTTGTTTACAATGATGAAAAGTTTATTTAAAAAAATCCAGTTGATTCCGATCGTGCGTGTTGGTTTTATGATCAAATTACTTGTATCACATTGCCTCGTCATGCTCGTAGGCCAGTGTGCTGTAATTTATGTACATTTACGGACAGAAATTACAATTTCTTGCAGAGACGATCCAATTTGCATGTGAGATTAGGCACACCTCAACTATTTTTAGGTTAGTTTGGGGACGAGGCTTTGAATCACAAAATGCCCCTTCCACATTAACACGCAGACTATTTGCTTTATCCATTAATAGTCAGCCGTCTTTACGTCTAATGCCTATAAACAAAGCTTTTTAATAGGCATTTGACTTCGTTGACTTCAAGCTCAACTTACCGTTATCACATATCTTCCAGTTACTTGCAATCACATCAGAAGAACAAGGAGGATCATCCTCACAAGAACATGAGCCAAATCCTTCGAACAAAACTGACGAAATTGACGTCAATGAATTGATATCACTTGTTATCGATATAAAAGGTTCTTCATCCTCAAATCCTATGTGAAAGCCTTTGTCATTCACCATAAGGTACAGCTCGGTGTACGCTGAAGTCGAAAGTCCAACCACACCTAGAGAATTAGCTTCCTTTTGTCCACCATTACTTTCTTGCAAGAAAACCTTAGCATCTGTTCCAGAACCTATTAATAGAACAAGGAATAAATGTAGTCGCTACCAATCACTTCTATTCATCTACATTTTTCCTGATCAGGCATTGAAATGGGAAAAGGCCATTGAATCCTGACTGATACAGGGGTGTCACGTACTATGGCTCGTTGCTCCAGTAATCAGCCCAAACAATCACAGTGATCACGTGACACATGCTATGAGTGACATCAATGTTACAAACACAAGTTAGCACCTGGTCTACTGACATGTTAGAGGTGCGAAGAGGCAGAATATGCCCATACAGTCACAGCATTCAATACCCTTATTACGCCTAAATGAGCGCGAATTTGAAAAGCACAAGCCCTGCAGTGCTCACGCATACTGCCGGGCAGTGCTTTGTTTGTTGCCCGGCATTGACGTCGCATGTCACCTCATCTATAGACGACAACGTTTGAAATCATCGAGTTGTACTAGCCCTGTAATCTGTTTGGACTAGTACTTGGCACCTATGTAGCAAAGTCAGGGAGGAGGTAGGGGTAAAACGCGTCATTTTCATGCGTAGAAAGCGTAGCGTGTTGCGTGAGCCATCTCATTGGGACACCGACTTCTAGATATAGATGGGTTGAATATCCTTTTTTTTCCCTTTTTGTTTTTTGCTAAAACGAGGGGAAAGGATGGTCCAACAAGACAAGGATTAATCTTATCGCTTATATTTTGAAATGGTTTGCAAAGTAAAATGTTTCTTGTATCTTTGATGCACTGAGAATAGCGAGAGATCGCGTGTCTTTTCATTTGTCAAGATGTACATGTACAGTAAAATACTGACGATTTTTTTTTTGGGTGTAATTGTTCACCTGCAAATATGTTGCTGGATCAATAGGGATGGTGCCGCCAGGCCAGTGTAGGTAACCCGTAGGTATTTGAACGTGCCAGTGCACGGGTCAGTAGTGAAGGTGTTTCCACCACCACAGCAGGTTACGGGCACACTGCATGTAGACATACCGTCACAAAGTCCTTGCACCGTAGTCAGATCCGTGCTAGCAGTAGCATCGCATCCTGTGGTGGTAGTTTAGCTGCGTGATTGGGTCACTAACCTAATATGGGCATCAAGACGTTTCCCTTAAAACTCTTCGCCCCAAAAGTAAAGAGCAGATGGACGGGATATTGTGCCGCCAAAGCGTGAACATGACAATGAAGAGCTGTATCGTATCACTCATGTACAGACTTCTGTTAAAAATATCAATTAAACATTCAGGGAAAGGCTAATATGAAACAATGAGCAAACAAAACCACCACAACAACAAAAAACAGTCTTTTCGCCATGAAGTCACCTGATATAGACATAAACTTATAGTACTCATGCGTATTGTTTAACCTTTATTAAATATTATTAAAATGATATTGCTTTTACCCGCAAATATACTCTATTAAAACGAAAGAGTGAAAAACCACTATTCTAAAAGGTGAAATCTCACTCCAAATAAGAGCCAGCTGAGTGACGCCTCTTTTAGAGTGAGATTCCACAGTCAAATTAAAGAGGGAAACAAAATAACTCTAAGGAAAGAGTGAACTGCTACTCCTTTTTAGAGTGAACTAGTCACTTTTTAGAGAGTTGTTATGATTCTTTGTGAATTTTGTTTGTTTATTTGTTTGGGTATCTATTGCTTATGTGTAGGGTCAAAAATCATCGCATCGGACATGAATGAATATTGTGGCGCATTATTGGCATGCATTCAGTGAGGACAGCATGATTGTGGCGCATGAAGTTGTATGATCAATGCCATGCATGCCCGCGTGGTGACATGCATTGAGTGTGAGTTTCGTAAATGGTAAGGACAGCCTGGCGCACAGACTACCGTATGTACGCGTGATAATACAGTAAATAACATTTAAGCTTCTCCACACTTGTCTGTAAAATGCTATGAAATGGCCGACCACATACAATATACTCACACGTGAAGATATCTCTGATTTCTTCACTAATTTCAACTTCGTTAAACCGTTTGCTGACGGTCTCACTTAAAGGCTGACCAGAGATTTCCTGAGGAGGGGGCCTTAATTTCCAAAAAAATCGTGTTTTTTGCATGTACATACTGTTGTCCACATTCCTAATCACTGTGTGATGAAATGCTAATTAAATCGAATTCCTTCATATAGAAAAATCACAACTTGTTATAAAATTCCGGATCCGGGGAATTTTTGTTCTCACAGTATATATGGGGGACGTAATCTACACATAAACTGTTTACTGCATCAAAACGGAAAATCCGATTCATATCAAAATTTCGGGAAATTGTGCATTTTAGGTTACTATCTAGTTCCAGTTGACTATTTTTATTATTACACAAAAAATAATATTACTAAATCTGGAGTCATGTTGTTCGGAAATAATTCACGCGATTTGGGCGTTTCTGAGTGGCTATTAGTTCACTCCGAAAAAGAGTTGAGCTGTTTCTCACTCCTTTTAGAGATAAAATCCGGTCGATATAAGAGTTCAGAGTGGGCTTAACTCCGAAGAAGAGTGGCATTGAGCCACTCGGTAACAGAGTGAGCTCGGAATTAACGCGGTTAAGGTGTCAGGTTGCATTTTTTATCGCTCTGTTTAGAAGATAAAGCCAATGATTAGAGTTAATTTAAAATTACTCGAAATTCAGAGTGATTTTTTCACTCTTTCATTTGAGTGTAGCACGGTCACAAGATTTGCAAGGTTCTTAGTTGCCATGAAGTCCAACTAGAGCAGCAAGTGTGCAATTGTCAGCAGCTATCTATCTTTTTACCTTGTGTGATTTGGTGTTCACTCACCGACAACAAACGAGGTTCAAGTGCCTTTCTCGCTTACGACTTCTGAAGAAAAGGGAATGCTAGTCAAAGCTAGTCTACATGTAAATCCGGTGATGTGAAACGGATTACCGAGGCAACAAGTTTTCAAAATACCTACAGAAGAAAACCCATCATCCACAGTGGCCAATATCTCAGATCATTAGCTTTGGTAACTGTTCCAGAGGGCTGACAATGATCCCTATCGTGGGTACAGTCAGACCAGAAAATGCGTTTTAATGATGTGACCTCGCTACATTTCTTTTTCCATTGAATGAGTGCATCCAACGTATTCACAGTACATGAATATATCTATTTCAAAACCGACTTTGGGACCAATTCAATTGTATGCAGAAAACAGTAAATTGCTATGGTTTTATCTAGTCTCACGTTTTATGCCCCTAGGTTTCTTATAGATATTTAACTTTACTAATTGACAGCTTGGGTTTTGTTGAGCAAAAAGTGTTTCGGCTTTCAAATTGACTAAATTTCAGAAAATGACCTGCAGAGATTTGTGATCAGTTATCATTTGTCCCGTGTTTTATGCTGACGTGATTACGAAGTGTTATCTAATCGTTCTTTGTTGCAAGAATTAATCGGGTCGCTAGAAAACAGTTCTGATCGATTTGACTAAATTTTAAAGCATCACGCAGTTTGTATTTTTCTGCTAAGAAACTGGTTCGGATCAAGGTATGGATCAATGGTAGACATTAAGACTCGTTAAGATACGCGTACATTTCAGTTTAATCTAAAGCATTGTTTTTCAATTGAAATTCATTAACACTTAACTGCATAAGGAGTTTTCACTTCCGTTAGTGCATAAGAGGGGCCTCCTAGGCACCCGTGCATTATATAACCAATTTCCTAATGGAATTTTTAGATGAAATCCACCACATGTTAGAAGGCTTCAAAGACATCAACAATAACGAAATAAAAACTAAAAAAAATGTTCAGTAAGAAAACTAGGGGCAAAATATTGATTTTAATTTTGCGCAAAAGACATTCGTTTCTGCATTTTCTGCGCGACGGCACTGATTCACCTAGACTTTTGCTGATTGCTTTAATTGGTGAAGAATGAACTATATTTACCATATTATGCACAAACATAAATGTCTCATGCCATTTTATATTTTTTAGGTTTACTTGTATAATTTACCATAGTTCCTACAGCAAAGTCAATACAGGACAAGACCAAAGATCGTACAGCATGGTTGCAAGCATCAAAAGTGATAAACCTACGTATACACCATAAATTACGAATATGATGCAGGAATAGAGGTGTCATCAAGATCTAATCGTATTGGAGGCAGATTTTTCAAAACAAAGGGCGTGGCAAAGACAATAAATTCTGTCTTTTCTTGATTCATCTGCAGCATGTTATTTGACATCCAGGTGTTTATATCAGATATACAGCTTGAAAGTTTTTGAAGAGCATGCTCACAATCACCTGGAATCTTTTGATTAACCTCACAAAAAGCTGAGTATAATCAGCATGAGCCCATCATGATTCATAATAATGTCACCGATTGGGTGAGTATACATTATGAAACCTTGCGGGCCTACAATGGAGCTTTGAGGAACAGAGTAGTTGAAAATATGCTGCTTGGACATTTCATGGTTAACCATCACTCAGGTACTTTTGTCAAGCCTTTTAATCAAAATATCATGTAATACTAGCAAGACAGCCTTATTAGCAAGGATGTAATTGCTAACCTGGAGAAGGGCTGTCTGAGTAGAATTGTGAGCTTTGCATGCAGATTGCAATGGCTCACCAAGATCATGATCGCCAGCATGCTGTATTACCTGACGTGATGCTGCCTTCTCAATCAATTTGGCAAATTATGCATTTGATATTGGCAACTGGCCTATAGCTCTTAAGTAATCATGATCCAACGGTATCTTCTTAAGTACGGGGATAATGATAGAATGCTTCAAAGTGTGAGGAAATATGCTTGCCCAAAGAGAACTGTTTGCTATCGTGGTGATAGGTAATAGACATTTCAAGTTCTGTTGGAAAGAATCATACATACAGAACTTTATTCTGTGGAGGGGTGAGGATTATAATGCATTAATTTATGCATATATTTTTTACATCTTATTCTCCCCGACAGACTCACGACCTACTACTGTTTACCAGACAGACTAACAAAGACCCAATGTTACTGTCATCTTGCCGTACATATAGGCCTTCTGAATGCTTACCCAAAACACTTGCAAAAAAGAACCTCCGCGTATACATCGAGACGACCAATACCCTTCATTAGACCCAAGCCTAAGAAAGGAGTCATTAAGTTTAGTCCTTGTCCAGGCGTACCATTGAAGACATTTTAAAGAAAAGGACCAGTACACGCTAACGCGACAGACGCACGGTAACATTCGAAAGTCGGCCATCCCCGAAAACGTTTGGGATAACTCACACGACATTGACTGGGACTTCAATAAATGTTTGCATATGAATTTCAATGGACTGAAAGGAACCTCAGCAACTTTAATAGGGACAAAGGAGGGGTCATTCTTTCTGGATGGGAAAGATTATTCAAAGAATCCTGACCACTGAAACATACTTAATATGACCAATTAGCGACCTTCAGAGGCTCTGAAGATGACACTCGTTAGAGTATCGAAAGCCCAGCCATCCAATATGGATTTTCATTAGGGAAAGATTTAAGGAATAAAGGGTGATACAGTATCATTTATGGGCGAATAATGTGTCCGAGGTCGGAAAATTAAGGTAAGGTGCAGCCAAGTCCATTATTTTAATTTTTCTACGACGAGGATACATTATGAGCCCATAAATAATGCTACAAACCCTTTATTTCTATTCTAGCTTATTCTACTACCAAACACAGCTTGATTTAATGAGAAATACATTCGCGACCGATGATTACAGAATAATAAAAAAAATAATAAAGTTGATGATATATAATTATATTTCTTTGTTTATATGGCGTATAATTACCCTCGTAACTGGCACTTTGGTCGATACCAAGTAAGGCTGTTATCTTCGGGTATGTATCTCCTGTAACTGTGATTCTAGCAGCACCAGCATTCTTAACTTGAAAAGATAGCTTTGGATTCAAGACTGGTACCCACGGTACGTTGAGGCCTTCATCAGCTGCTGTAGTTCTGTCCACACATCCTGCAAAAGTAAATTATACAACGCGAAAATAAGGATAGCTTTCTTTGCATTGACATTTTAACCCTCGCATTATACCAAGGGGGGTGCTTACCCCCCCCTGAACTAAAATGCTCAAAATTTTCGTGAAAAGTTTCCGGGTAATAATTTTCTCATCCTTTCCGGTCATTTTAGCGACAAAAATTTCAGATATAGCAGCAGCATCTTCACCAGGGTTAGTGTTTGCCGTGGTTGCCACCCAAAAATATTTTATGGTGCATTTTTTTAAATTATTATGCACAGTATGGTTTTAGGTAAAACTAGTCAATTGCCATCATTTAGAGCTGAAAACCTGATATTCCTAGCTTTTTTAGCGCAAAATAGGATCTTCGCCTGTTTTCTATGGAAAATCACAATTTGACCGACTAGTGGACTTTTATGACGTCAATGTGACGCCATACTAGGTATGTTAGTACTTGTTTTGGTATCAATGGAAAGAGAAGGACCATAGCTATTCACTTATATCACAATCATAAACATTGTATACTGTGCATAATATTTTCAAAAATGCTCTATAAAATATCCTTGGGTAGCAACCACCCCCCCCCCCTTACCCTTCGACTTTTAATTTGACGGCATACCCTAACCCCGGTGAAGGTGCTACCTTCACATTTTTGTTGCTAAAATGACCGGAAAGGATGAGAGAACGATTACCTAGGAGCTTTTTTACGAAAGTTTTTGGCATTTTAGCGCATCGGAGCGAAGTTCACTAGGGTGGGTAACCACCCCCCCCCCCCCCCCCCTTGGTAAGACGAGGGTTAAACTCAGGGTTACCAAAACAAAGGACAAATGAAAACAAACACCAAAACTCGCACAAAACAAGGACACCCCCAATAACAAAAACACAAACAAACAAAGAAACAAACACACAAACACAAACAAGAGCACAGAACATGACAAATTAAGACGATATAAGAGCAAGATTCCCACCCTACACACACAAGATTTGCAACCGCTTGATGTAGACGAATGGTGCATCATACAGGTTTTAAAAAACACATACAACGCCGAGTCTCGTTATATACGAGTAGATATCATATATGGAAGAAACTTGATAATCATATTTTTACCAAACTGGTAAAACATCCAAAAAAAATCGAATAATGTGCATGCATACATTTGAGGTACCTTTCAAAATCAACGATTTAAAGAAATAAAATTTCAGAAATAGCTTTTTGAGAAAAGCACAAATTTGCCGTAACTTCAGGTCGATATTGGTCTTGAACATGCGTGTACCGGCCTTTAAAGGCACTATCAGTGATTTGCTCAAACAGAAAATCTAAATAAAATCTAAATCAGATTTTTGAATGTTTGTAACAAATTAAGGTATTCTAAAAAACAACCTAATAAGGACAAAATTGGATGTTTTAGTCATTACTGTCCGTACGGACACTTATTACAACACGTAATTCAATGGAGAGTATTATGTTTGAACAATGTTTCTTCATATTCTATCAATTTTTAATTTGGAAAAAAATAACTGTCTCAGGTTCCTTTCTAGGGTTTTAGGCCAAGAAAAAAAACAAGTTTGTCTCAGAAGATCACGCGATATTTTTTTTACCACAACGGCCCAAAAATTACCTTTCTTCCAACTTGATAGTTAAACATAATGGCTTAACTTAAACAAGACATATTATTCTTCCCAGGGATCTATGATGTGAGACTGTGTAGGGTGATAGTTCTTGTAGGTAATCAACGATTTAAAGAAATAAAATTTCAGAAATAGCTTTTTGAGAAAAGCACAAATTTGTATCCAATACTGCCTATAATTACTGGACATTTCTCAATCTTCATTTCTGGAACACATTATACTGGTGTAAAATCTACATCCATGGATTAATCGCCTTACACAGATGTTATATATTCCCCAAAAAATATACAAACTATTATTTTGGACCAAAAATGGGACATTTTACAAGAATACCCTCAAAAACAACTTTATCCCAACTTGGCAATTCTACATGTCTATTTCATGCAGTTGGTTAAACCTTATAATAAACATATATAAGCTTTCTAGTGATACATGATGTGGCTTTGTGTAGGGTGCATGTATATATTAAACTGCCAAAAATTCTGATTCTGCCGCTCATCTACACTGTTAAAAATAAACCTGTAAAAAAACAGGCATTTGACTGGCAGCTGGGACTCACTACATGCAGAACGTAAAATAACTGGAGCCATAAAAATACGAAACCATTGCAGGGAACGTAAAATAACGGCGTAAAATCTCAGCTTCAACGTTATTGTTGGTTTTTGACTTGTTTAAACAATATTAAGAATTAAAACGTTATTACAATCCTCTGACCAAATTTTCACGTTGTAGCTATGGCACCATACAAACGTTGTATTTACGTTACCACGTGGTTGCAAAAAAGTTATATTTCAGGCAAACAATTTTGAGAAAAAAAGGGCAATAAACAAAGGGAAAACGTGAAGAAATAAAGATTTAAACCCGTTCATACACTTTGTTTTATATGGTGATATACACATTCTAACGTCACCAATTACTTAATCATCATATGAATAAACTTAATACATGTACCTTACATAGATTCGAACCTGGGCCTTAAGATTACAAGTCCTAAACTTTATCCACTACACTACACGACTTTACTGAGAGCAAATGCTAAAATTAAATATACATATGTGTGTGTACTACTTTTTTCAAATTATACTAAATATAATACAAAAAGGAGGAAGAGAGTTTTTTAAACTATTTTTAAAATGATAGGGAAAATAAGATTTTGCATTTTTTTTAATGACGTTACTTACGACGTTATTTAACACATTTTAGAGGTAAAACGGTTTTCATAGTTCGTATTCTTACATTAAAAACAAGTAAGTTACAAAAGTACGTAATATTACGGAAAATATAATAACGGTCAGCGTATAATACGACCTTTTTCAAAATGCGAGTATATTTTTTTAAGCCACTGTTTATTTACATTTTCTGTCTTCCAAATTGTAATTTTATGTAAAGTATAGGTAATAAAGCGTGAAGATTATTGAATAATTGGGGTTTACCGTAATTTAAAAGGCAAAGTCTGGTAAAATTAGGAACATTTTTAACAGAGTATTAACAGACTTCCATACAAGTTACACAGTGCTTTGGAAAAATTGGTCCACTCAGCCATGATATATTATGCACGTAGATTTACTAATTGAGTTTCAGGAACTGACCCAATGGACTGAATAAGTGTCCATGCAGTGGACTCATTATAACCCTGAAAATTATAGCTTACAGGACTATAAAAAGAGGCAATTGTCAGATGGACAATCAGCACTAGGACTAGAAATCCGAATGTCTATTACTACGCGAGTCTTAAGTTAATAGTTTGATGGACATGAATACCACAAAGTCGACAAAGTTTGTATGTTTTCGACAAAAATTAAACAATTTTACCTTGTAACTTCTTGATACAAGCGTCAAATGTTGCACTTGTAGTTTTGGGAGTTCGTCGAATACGTTTTGGTTGTTAAGGAAAATCTCCGGATCATCTATTTCCTTTCTTTCCCTACTGGCTGACGCCTCCACCATGATGGTAGAATCTTATTTATACAAAAAGGCTTGCTTTTTTCCTTTTCATTATTAGTATTATGTCAAATAATGTCCGCATATTCCGTAAAATAAAATTTTCCAAAACTTCGGAAACTTAAAAAAAATAATAAATGTAAAAAATAATAAAAAGCATTACTAAGGACTACTATTTCTAGGGACAGGGGTCACAGACGAAGGACTACTTGACACTGAAGCCATGGCGTCCGGGACCCTCAATTTCCTGTAGTGCGGCTAATTCTACTATTCTAGGGACAAGGGTCCTCCCTAGGACCACATTTCTGGACGCGTTACTATTTTTTTAACCCAATCAAACCCCCAAAAAAAACATGCAGTCAGGTATTAAATTCAATGGAAAATCAGTTCCAAAGCAAAGCTTAAGGTTAAAATGTATTTATCATTTACATTAATCAAAATCTTGAAAGAATAATGTGGGCTGAAAAACAACCTCCATTAGGGTGGTAACTGGGCTTGGGCTTCAGAATTCCTCATTTTCAACACTGGCCATCACCGACACCTTCAATTTAACAAATATCTGTGTTCGGTCACCCCAAAATCCATCTTTTTTAGAAAGATTGCGATTTTGTTCTTCAATAAGACCACTTATCTATAGAAAGCTTCTCCACATCGCATATCCAAATGGATCCATGAGTGATGGGGGTCAATACTGAGAGCATGGCCGTTGACAGGAGGAGATATTTTTCGAGGTATACGAATTCTTTCAAAGTGCACTGGATCGGTTGTAAGCTGTTGTAGACCACCTACCAAGAACGTTTCGACATAAATAATAATAAGAATAGCAGAGATTTTATTATAGCGCCTTAGGCTATTGGCCCTCTAAGCGCTTTCCCAAAAAGGTCGCTGATCACTGGGCCCAACCATCATTTCAATAAACCTTTAGATCATTTAAGGGCTGCAGCAAGATCGGGATCAGCGCTTCCCTTATCAGCAAAAATACATCAAGGAGTGCAATGGTTTTGGGGTGTATTGTATGATAATTATAATAGGGCTGTTTTATATTAGATTGTATCGGTGCGCTGTGGTTTTATGGGCTAAGTTGGTTGAGCGCATAGCTCTGTAGAAATGGCGCGTATGGTCAAGGGTATTATGTCTGATAGAGATACTTTGCAGGGGAAGTTTATTTGAGTTTGAGTATGCAACAGGTAATTTAACAGAAAGCATGATTGATGTGAACTTCATATTTTTTCTTAATTTATAATGATATACTACGATCTTTGAACAAAGGTTAAGAGCTGATTTTTTAATGTCATGGGACCGAGACTGCCAAAGTAAAATGGATGTAGCCGTTTCACAAATTACAGTTTGGAAATCCCCAAGCCCAAATCGAGCAGATCGTGCCTACCATACCTGTACAGAACCACATGGATAGTCTCACATTATGATCGATTACGATGTGACAACAGAGAACAGAATGCTTGCTGCTTTGCCGTATTGTTAGTTATAAACGCACGAGTATGAATATTTGGTTCAAGGTGTAAGGTACCAGGTCACGTGTCAGGTATCAGTAATCAGGTTGCTCTCGGGGGCGACCGATATCCTATATATAAATACGACTATGTTAAATCAGGTCTGTACTTGACCTTCTGCCCAAAGGGATAACTTTTTTTCAAGGACACCGTGTATTATGTCTAAAACAGTACAAATTTACCTTTTCCCTACTGATTCAAAAACCGACGTTACGATGACATTAATCGGTTGTTTTTTCAATGTAGGGAGACGTACGTCATTTTTACCTGAATGGGTCCCCGAAGCAAAATAATAAACCACTCAAGGCCGTGACGTCATCAAAATCCTTTTTTTTTCCCCAAAAATTGGTGTTTATTCCAATAATTAAAATTCCTTTTATTAAGTTCAACATCGTAGATTTTTGAATAATTAATATTCAAATTGTCCCCGCTCATGAATGTGAAAAGATGGGTCCATAAGTCTAAAAACTGAACATTAGTTCACGGCTCTCTAAATACCCTACCGCTGGACTGAATGAGCGACGGATCCCCGTGTTGTTCTAGCAGGCTTACAGCCACTTGGCGCGCCGGTTGCGGGGGGTAGCGTCAAGAAGTTTCAAAAGCTTATTGGACAGTACAAAAGAAAACCTTGTTTGAGGCTTGCCTGCTATCGTAAAGCGTCCGGTATAGAAACCAGGCTTTTACATTTCTTTAGTCTTGCACGACAGAAAATCATCATTTATTACAAAAAGACGCGTTAGTCGTGACCGAATTTAGACCAGGAGGTTCTGCAAAGTAATTTATGACTGCTTTTATTGTGGTCTGTATAGAAACCAATTGGAATAGTTTGCCTACCAGAAAAAACAGAGCGGCGTCGTGGAATATTACATTGTGACATCATATGTCACCAATCATCTATAGACGATTGAGACTACAGATTCAAAGGTTACTGTAGTTCGACATCCCGTGAGTAATAGATTTAGAGTAAGATAAGAGAAGTTAGGATTAACTATAAAATCGGCATAAAAAAACTCATCAACAATGCTCGGTTTATAACAGGGTTTCTTGACACACCACCCCTCCCCTTCCCCCCACCCCCCCAACTAGAGCTACATGGAGATATATCTCTTTGAACAGCCGATGATACGCTTTGAGATATTAAGGGGAAATTTTAATTATTCATTAGGATATAATGAGATCTTATTATTAGTGTAATTTAGTGAATATTAATATCCTCTCTATTCTGTGGATTACCCTTAATTTGCATAAATAATATCATATCCTTTGTATCCAGAACGGAAATAATAAAAATCAAACAGCAATACAGCGAAAATCGGTCAGGGGCAAGCGAAATTTACGGCCTGAACGTCTTAATTAGTGCATAACAGTAGCCAAATTTCCCCCGAAACCTATACATGGCGAATAATAATAATATAATTTTCCAGATGAGGTACATAAGGCGAAAGTAATAATTATTAGTCTATAATGAGACTTTAGTATTTATTGTCTAAGGATTATATTAATGTTTAATGTTAGCCAATGAGATTATCCTTCATTTGCATTAAATTAATATTCATATCTTGTGACGGAAATAAATCGAAAAAAATGATAACGTTAAGGCGAAAAAAAATTTCGCCCCTAACGTCTAAAATTCTTGTACTTAACAAAGAGAATTCGCCCCCGTAGGTTTAGGATATAGTGATATAATAATAATAATAATTAACCAGTCTTTATTATTGCGCTTAATCCCGTAAGCAGGCTCTCAAAGAGCCAGTTACCAATTTATTAGTATTGCCGCCTCAAAGAACTCGTCACAATCATTCGCTCATCTAGGTGGCTGCTCAAAGGACATGCCATTTCGAAAGCCACAACAAGCCTATCAGCACTTAGAGTGTAACATTCCCATAAGCAGGATAGAGTTGGAAATACGAGAGGAATTATTAAAAAAAATGGAAATTTATTTACATTAGTGATCACAGTATCCAATCTGGTGCCCCTTGGTGAACTTTTGTTAAAATCAATAGAGGAGGAGCAGAGAATATCTATGGGCTTATTGACAGGAGTGGTTTACCTCCCACTACAGAAAAGGTTGGACACAATTGGTAGTGAGTATGACACGCTTACATCAATGCTAGGTAGGTAGTACTCTCAAATTGTGGTATCACTTTTCAATAGGGGCCAATTTAAGTTTAACAACAGGGTCAAAATTTTAAAATGCCCCCAATCATGTTGAAATGTATGCCATATGCCATCCAACGCATAAGGATTCCACAAAATGTATTGTTTGTACAACTACGACCTTGGTTTTGGAGTTATAGGTCAAATGGCTTAAATGGTATAAAAAAGTCAATTTCAATTTGTACAGGGGGTTCAAAAATTAAAAGTTAATCTGATTTATATTTTAAAGACTTGCAAGTTATTGCCGGAGGAGGTAAGAGGGACTCCTAAAAGGTATTATAGTTTGTATTATGTTAAATGCTTACGAAGGATGAAATATGGGTCAAAGAAGGTCAAACAACCACTTGGGGTATGTTGACATATGACCTAGTTGTCCAATAACAGGGTAACTATGCATTGCAGATGGTACAAAAACTATCCTGATTTTGACTCATTAAGCTAAATAAACAACTTCTATCATTTTCAACAAAAATTGGCGCAGCAACTTCCGATTGTGACCCTGTACAACTAGAAATTGACCTTTTTTACCATTTGAGCCCATTTTTACCCTATAACTCAAAACCTGGTCATAGTGGTACAAAAACTATACATTTTTGGGAATCCTTATGACTAGCGGACAATATGCATACATTCAAAACATGATTGGAGCATGTTACACGTTTTGACCCTGTTGTAAACTTAAATTGGCCCGATGAAAAAGTGACACCACAAATTTGAGAGTACTACCTCCCTAGCGTTGGATTATAGAGGGTCAATACTAACTACCAAAGGTGTTCAAACCTGTTCTGTAGTGAGTGGTAAACGATGACGTTTGACCTGGTTCCATGCTCTTCCACTACAATGACATCTTTATGAAACTTAAAAATTACGTTTAAAATACGTACAACAATGAGAGTAGAACTATGTTATTTAACGAACTGGTCAAGTCGTTTACAGATGGGTAACAGAAAAATAAAGGTTAAATCAAGGGGCGAACTCCTAAATCCGACAAATGATAAGCAAATATATTAGCTATAATATTGCGTCTAATGAAAAAAATGCTTATAGAAAGGGCGGGTCGAGAAAACAAAGAGATAGGACGGCAATACGATGGCAATGGGTCAGTCATATTCTCAGATTTTTGAAGTAGGATATCACTGCTCACCAGCAATATCATGAATCTGGTAGGTTGTGAGAGGACGCGCAGGAAAGTAACTTGAAGAGCTTTGAAGGAAGAATTGGTATTGATAAGGGGGAAAAAAGGAGGGTATATAAATAGGATGAAGACTCTTGGAAAAAAGAGCCAAAACCATGCACGGGAAAAGATGTGAAATGGGAAAAAATCTGCACGTGCAGATCCTTATATGGGTCCTTGGGATGAAGAGGGATAAGTGAATGCAGGTGAATGAAACTGAACTTTGCTTTGTTCTGTGCAATTACTGTATACATTCGTAGCGGGTGGCCGCGTGAGCAAGGACCCGACAATTAATTGGCCTTGTATCGTGTTATTTTAGCTGAGGAATTGGCAATTGGATGTTCATGTATGACTGGGAAAGGTACAGACTAACCGTGACAATTCGACTGTAACACAATAACAGACCATCAAGGGCGATGCAATTATTGACCTGGTAGTTAATTGACAAACGAGATCATTTTGTTGTTTCAAAAAATGAGTGTCACCAAATAGTACCAAATACAAATTTGTGATAGTTATTGTTTTGGTTTAGGATTGTTACGAAAATATAGTAACTTTCATAACATTCATTTCTTCCATTTACCCCACAAAAAGATAATTGATGATTTTTAAGCATGTTAAAGAGAGTTGCAGATTACGTTTGGAAAATTTCTTGCCGTAACTTCAGGTCGATATTGGTCTTGAACATGCGTGTACCGGCCTTTAAAGGCACTATCAGTGATTTGCTCAAACAGAAAATCTAAATAAAATCTAAATCAGATTTTTGAATGTTTGTAACAAATTAAGGCATTCTAAAAATCAACCTAATAAGGATAAAATTGGATGTTTTAGTCATTACTGTCTGTACGGACACTTATTACAACACGTAATTCAATGGAGAGTATTATGTTTGAACACTGTTTCTTCATATTCTATCAATTTTTAATTTGGAAAAAAAAAAAAAAAAAATGCATTAAAAAAAAAAGAAAAACCGCATTTCGCATTAGCATTTTTCTAAAAAAAATGCATATCGAATCATGCATTATAGGCCCGCCCCTTATAAAAATTTTAAAAAAAAAATCTAAGGGAGAATTCTACAGACTTATTCTTCACTTTTAGGCTATTCCTGCAAATTTAAATTATTTTGACTCTTTCAGGGGAATCGCTGATAGTGTCTTTAAGTTCAAGACCAATATCGACTAAGTTATGAGAAGAAAACCTTTCAACATTAATACAATGTAGTATGCAAAGTAAAGGTTGCGATCATGAGGCGGTTTCAGTTGCATCTTTGACCGCCGTGCGTTTATATGGAAAAAGTACTAACTCCAATAGCTGTTCTGTGTGATATTCAAGTTTCTCGTATTTTTAAATAATTTAAGTTAAATGACATAAAATGGATAGTTTACTGCTTGATGGTTTAGATTATTTTCTCATTTTAAATACAATTTTGCCCCTAAAGTTAATAAATGCAAAGTTAAAAATAGCGAATTTTGGATTTAGCTCTTTTGCAACACTTAACGTGCTACCAATAATTATGTTTTTAAGTATGGCTAAAGTACGTTACTGTTCTATCAAAGAAGTAGCCAGATCACCGTCAATACTATTTAAGTGATTTATAATCATTAAACGTAACTGATATTTTGGCAAATTGAGTTTTTTGCTTGATTTTGTAAATACAGGTAGAAACACCGCACAATTCAAGCTATATTTCCAACCTCAATTCAAAATATATTGAGCAGTGTGTGAAATGTTACAACCGTGAACGTTGTCCCCATAGCTAGACACACTGTAGGATAATTTTCAGAACATTAAGGTGTAAAACTAATAGTTCTTAAATTATCTCTTTGCCAAAAGAGATTATTGAACAAAAAAGTAATCAAGAAATCCGGTAGTTTTACAAAATACTGTTTTAATCAGCTTGGTTTTTGTTGACACGATGTTACATTTTAGGTACCTTTACTGTGAAAACACCCATACGTACATAAGGGTGATTATAATAATTATACACTCACCCTGTGATACAGCCAGATCAAAATAGAAGAAGCACAGTATTATCCTCGACAAAATCATTTTCAATAATACACACACTTCCTTTGTGTATATTAATAGGCCTTGCCGCAGACGTCAAATAAAAATGTTTTTTAGTCCTTTGTGGGAATGGACGCATACAGAAAACTTATTTAGACTCCGGTTTCCACTATTTTATCAGTCTTACCGCTAGATCGTATCTTACTTACTGCATTCTTGAAATTTTGGATACAATGCAGTGCTTTGAATGCTGGGCGTGTCGTCCTATTCTATGCAAATTGACATTGTCTTGTATGCAATATTTTGTGTTTAAGCAAGTTCAAAACTCCGTAAAATGGTCACAATAAGCATGCGTGCTGATGACGTAGTCCTTGGGCTTAGTCAGGTCTAGACTTCCATAACGAAAAAGGGCAAATTATTTTGTCCCTCGGACGCGCTAGTCACGAAAGGAAGCATTGAAAATGTACCTTAAGTTCTTTTTAACTGTTCAAGGTTTCAGCTTAGGCCGCATAAAAAATCAGATTCTCGTAGCCCTTTCTCCTCACGTTTTGGGATAAACCCATTTTTTTTTATTTTGCAATTTTCAATCCTGAAATTGTGTTGGAAGATAGGCCTAATTGTGTTGTTAATCAACCACATTCGCTTTCATGTGATTTTAAAGACCTCCAGGGGGTCTATTCCTTGTGAAATTAAAATTAAAAAAGGGCCTCACCATTTTTGCTGATGGGGAGGAAGGTCGGCTGGTAATACATATTAATTTTCGGTTTAAAACCGCCATATTTTAGAGTAATTAGTAACAAAAAAAATAAGAAATAAAAACGCCCTCCCTTCATAACTTTTAAGAGGCCACTGGTACGGGAAACTAAATATTTATTTTAAGGGCCTCTTACCTGTTTAAGACCAATGTGTACAATGCTGTAATCCAAGCATTAAATTGTCTAATTTTGCTTCTATAAAAACCCGTATCAATTAGCCATGCATGCAAACAAATGAAATTTTGTGAAAGTGTATCGAATGTTTAGTCGCTTTGAAATACATTTTCCCACACATTTCCTCAGGATATTCCATTGCTTCCCTTTCGCTATTCCACGTGAGCTATATATATGCGGGATTCGGATGACAATCAAACTTCATGCTTTCTATTTAATACGCCATTTTAAAGAATCTCTGTTAGGAGGCTTGGAGGGCAGATTGCCATGGTTTTTAAATGAGCAAGACGCTATTAATTATATACAGAGCAAAGCATAACTAAATGGCCAATGAAGACTTTATCAGTCACACAGTCTGATCACTAATAGCCTCGTCCCTGGAACCCCCGGGCCGGAACCCCAGCGTTTACCCGTTGTGTTCAGAATGTTAGTATCTGAAATTTTATGGCTAATGGGGGTGTTTCGGGTTAGTGTGTGCGCTCGTTAGCCTCCATTTTGGTGTCAAAAACGCAATATTATTTTAATCCAATGGTGGAATTACAAAATCACGTTTCAAGCTCTCACGTCAAACGGGTTGAAATATCGAGACGGCGAACTTATAACATATGGGGTTTGAGAGTGAAGTCTTATTCTATCAAATGAAAACACTTTATAAGACTAAGCAACTCGAGTCAGGCCCCCTTTAAAGATTTTGAAAGTACGTACTTTTAAGCATCTTTGAGGGTGCGCAATTCAAGCTTTAAAAAATTTTTAAATGGGTTTGGTGATTTTGGAGCATTAGCATTTTGGAAAACAAAAAAGTATCCGAACGTCATGGGGTTTGGAATGTAGTCAATACAGGAGATAGGAAGGGTGCTAGGCATACAATGGGTTGGTTTGTATGGTGTGCAGATTTTGTCAGGGAGTTTAAAAATGACTTCTTGTTTAAATATTCTAATAACATTGAATCCCGGGCATTGAATTCAATAATAGTGTTTTTACTATACCATGGTGGTTTTATTCTCAAATAGATTTATAAGCAAGATTTCTGGAGAAGTAGTAAGGACGGGCAAACCGTCTGTGCGCTCGAACTTTGCTCTTAAATAAATGCATCCTTGATTTAATGAATCTTTATTAAGGGGATGGCTCCGGATTTAATTGGTTGAGGGATATGTTGGTAAGTTTTCAAAGCATTCCCGCCATCTTGATAGAATTGGCCTTCACGGGCCCAAAACTACTCCACTCAATCTACGGTGAGACCTGGACACAACTGTCTACAGAAGGTTTCTTCCTGTAACTTGTTGTATAAACGCTCCCCGAACAACATTCGAACAAGGTAAAAAAAGGGAAGCTTGGCAAAGACATGCTAATTTGCAATAACAACCTAATGTGGCCATGTTTGCCTATAGGTTTTGGTTATTATGGGAACATTATATTAGAAGGGGACGACCAGCCGATTTAAGTAATAAAGTTTATCTTAATCTTGATAGAATGGTTCTTCACCTCTAAAGCCCATCTGTAGAGTTTTTGCGCTGATATTTCAACCCGTTTTCACGTGAGCTAAAAATATGATTTGTGGGTCTGTAGGCTCTGTGGCCTGTTAGTTTGTTCGCCTTAGTCATATATCGGGCGCACAAAATGGGTGGTGGTCGACACATTTTCGTGACGCTCTAGGACATAACTTCCAACCAAGTATGCCTTTAGCCCCATAGAAGTCGTAGTCAACAGGTAAATGTCAGGGAAAATCGTGTCAGGGTCTTTGCATCCAATAGCCGAAAATTGGTTGAGCGTGGCAGCATAGGCCATAAATCTGGTAGGAGTATGGTGTGGGGAGGCCATGGGCTTCTTAGGGGGGCGGAGCCGGCCACGGCCTTTAACCTTCTTGAGTCTTCTGGCTGTCAGCCTAGGACCCGAGGTAAACGTGGGTTAACGCTTTTTCTGAGTAGGGTAGCCGGTGAGTGGGCAGATAGGTTGAGATGAGTATCTCGGTTCCTGCATGAACGTGGTCCGGAGTGTTTCAATTCTTCCTGGCATGTAGATGTAGGCTGACTTTTTAGATCGGTGCAGGCATTCTCAGTGAAGGAAGTGGCGTTGTATGCTTTGGTTAGTTCTAGATCTTATGCAGCAGATATCGCATCCCCTGTTAGAACTGCGTAGGAGTCAAGTGTGCGAGGCTGTGAGAGACGTGGTCCGGTGGGGGACCGTATTGGTGAGGGGCTAGAATACGCTATGGCGTGTGGCGAGCGGGTGCCTCTTTTGCTGGCTGTCCTACCATTACGCTTCAGGCTGTTACACAAATACCCCTTTAAATGTTCTACATAGATTAACATGTACCCCCATTTCTTTTCTTCTTTCTTTTATCGGTCCACTTTTATCAGCAAGTTTGCAGAAGTGGATCCCTTTTTTTTAAAGATTGACACCCAGATTCAAAATCATTTATGCCGCGTCCACATTGTTAACACTTAATAATTCCATGGCAGCATTTGATATTCCGAATGGCAGTTTGAACTCTGAAAAGAGACATTTCCTCTATTTTAATTTCAGGTTTTAAACATCATACGGCCCCCTAAAAGTTTCATACTGGAATGACCCCAGTTTTTAATTCAGCTTTGCTGTACCGAAGGACCCCGTATTTTTGGGTATATTTATCTGAAATATTGGTCCTGGAAAATGGACCACTATTTTTTCACGACAAAAAAAGCCCCCTGGGTAAAGACGAGGCGACATCTACCATATCACGCTTCGGCGGGATAGTGTGGAGAGTGTCCCCAGGCACTAGTTGACTGGCTCGTAATGTGTTTTGAATTAAATACTCTCTGTAAAATAATTAATGGTATAAAAATCTCCCCGCATCACCGCGATTGCGAGTCTTGACAAATCATTCTAGATGCAATTTCATTTTGGCCGGGAAAAATAATCCGGCCATCTCTTGAATAATGACCATCGAGCTACACTTCCACTTTTAATATATCAATTGCACAGGGGCTAAACACACATTGCAGTCATAGCCATGTAAAACATGTTCTAATACTAACAGAAATGGAAAATCTTCTAAACATGGTCATTTATGAGCTATATACTTGTCGAAATATGGGCGTATACACGCCGCACGGTAAGATAAAACAATTACATGATGTCGTTAGCAGTCTCTTCCCATGTTTTTCCTACCTTTTGAATGTGTTGCGATATCCTGTTACTGCTAGTTGAGCAGAAAGAAACCTTCTAGTATCAATTGTTCAGGTGTACGTCTAGTAGTTTTTCATAGATTAGAGTGTAAGCTGTCTGGAGGTGGCACCCAGTCTGTAAAGTGTCGCGGTGCTTTCTGTGGAGGCGAAAGTATAACAAGTACAATCGCGTTGATGCTGTGGATGCTAAGGCACGGTGATTTTGGTGGGGGGGGGGGGGGGGGGGTAAGCCCATAGAGGTACTCGGGGTGTGTAAAATTAATATGGTCGAACCAAAATAGGCCCATTTGGTCGCTCATAACTTCTCCAAGAACCTAAACATGATCCTGTGGCCTAAGATTTCACGGGTAATGAGAAAAATAGTAGCTTTGCTTTTCTTCAGATAATACTGCAAATATTGACCACTTCCGGTAAAATCTGGGGCTTTCCTGGGGACTAGGCTATTAGCGATCGGGGGCCATGGACCGGGTGTCAGTGCTGGGGGTTGGGGGGGGAACTATCCAGGGGGCGTCGTCGGGATTGGCCAGCGCCAGGTAGCACGTCAAGTGTTACGAAGAAAACTTTGTGCTTGGCCGGACTCGTACCGGCGATGCGGGCCTCCAGTAGGTGTGTGAGGAGCTACGAGCAGACCGGGGTGTTGTCCACCAAGTATTGTGAACGGTGGGGGATGCAGAAAAAACAATTTATATCCATAAAAATGATTTAAAAATTGTATGCAGGAAGTTCGTCGACTATTATCTTAGGAATTAATTTTGTGGGGTGGTTTGTCAACTGTTATGACTTTTCAAACAGATGTTGATTCCATAATTAAATGTGCCGCGAAACGCGATTGTAATTTGACCGTGTTCTCTCGGGGTTCCATAAATATGGCGGTTAAAGGAGCTGGCTAACCTTAACTTGCCGATTGTACTCCTCTCAGAAAGAATACGAAGCAGGAATGTCAAATGGCTGCAAAATTAATCGCTAAATGATTTTACGGTTTGTCAGGGTCTATTCTAAACGTTTAGGGCGAAAAACGGAGTGGTGAACGTCACAGCTACTGCCTCCACAGCGAATCAACACCAAAGGGACTCATCGTCAGCTTCAAATCACCTCAATTGAGCGGCCTCTCGCATACAATCCCTAAACTAATCCTGCGCTGGGAGTGAGCTTGACGCTGCAGCTTACTTACCGCCAGCACCTCGAGTCCGTAATGCGCCTAAGGTACCCTTGCGAGGAAATACATCCTGACCTAATCTGGCTGTCCATCGATGGGATGCAGCCCCACACGCCTCTACGCATCACAGCCACGGCTGTGGCTCTGGTCTTTACAGGCGCTGTTGATATTCGCCCCAGCATGGTGCAAATGTCCGCTCTCACCAAACAAAAGGCTGCCCGCAGTACATCAACGAGACCTGAGAACGCGTTCAGGGTTGCCTCTTCCATTCCATATCTGATTTCTCACCAGTGCATTTCAGGCATTAATTCCACCGCTATTAGTGCTCGAGAGACCACCGACACGCCAAACTAGTGAATAAGGCCTGGCTGGTCAGACATATGCACCGTTCCTGTGGGTCATAACACTGCTGTCAAAGAATGTTTATCAGCTTCTAGGCAAGCTGTCAAAACGCTGCTAAACTCTCCAACTCCCCATTCAACATCTTAACAGACATGGAAATGCCTGGCTAGATACTTCAAGTACTCAGATCAACTCACATATTACACCTATGAAGATGGAACTACGCGCACCCAATGGTAGGGTCTGAGATCTTCCGCGCATAGGAATGGGCCTCACCTAAAACCGGATTCGCATAGGAGTTGAGTGCGTTCAACAGCAATATGCCCGATAGGGCTGCGGCCATTCAAAAAAAACGCCGGCCTGCCAGTGCCAATGTGGTTCTCCATCATAGACTGCGGATCACATCTCATGAGTGCCCTCCTTTCGTCCACCCGGTTGACACAGAACTTCTCAAACACGGCAACAGTGAGCTGGCTCACCGTTTTGCAAAATATATTTCGCTACTGCTCATACTCAGGGAAAAGAAGGTTATTGATATTGGTCTGGTCTTTAAAAAGTACAATATATTTATGTTAGTGGGCATCATATTTGCGATGTTTTATGCACTCGTATGTATCCTTTAACTGTATGCTTCTTTCATTCCTTCATTCAGTTTTATCATTACAATGGCTAGCAGGGGAACTTTAGACTTCTAGAAGGATGTGCAGAAGAAGAAAATGTGAAACTCCTTAATATTGCAATTAAAATGTAATACGTGTTTAATGTTTAGGCAGTGGGTATCGGCTTGAAATGTCATGCGGGCCATTAAGTCCTCGTAACAATTATTATCATTTAGAGACTTTAATTCCTATTCGCAGTAAATGCATCCAGAAGATACCACGTAGTGTATTTACGAATTGATCGAATCTTTAACAAATCAAGCAAAAAAATACCAACTGTTGTTGGATACTAATTTTTCCTATCATAATTTGACTTGGGAATTTTTAGCATAAGCAAACACGTAATACGAACAAAACTCAAGTTCAAAAACAAACCAATCATTTTAAACATCTCAACCATATGGGATTTGGACAATCATATGAAGTCTAATACTTCACTTTGATTTTAGAGTGAACTTACTTTTTATGTGCGTTTCGCAAGGATGGAGATAGTTTCTCAATTGACATTGAAATTCTTAAGTGATTTATTGGTATGATCTAATCGCCATATATATGAAATATTCCTAAATAACAACGTACCAGGATGATTTTTCATGGCCATTGGAGTATCTCCTTAGCGAAAAAAAATTCGCAGATTTTTCGCAATGTAACAACTACAGGCTCCATGGAAGGCTACCATGTTCTATTGCCCTGTGTTAATATTTACAACAGCCGCATGCAATACCGAGAACGAGCCAGCGAAAATATATCAAGTTTGCCACAAGCATTGCCATCCTTGTGAACGGTATCGTTGAGGCACACAAGGATAGGAGGCGAAGTTCGTAGAAATTATTGCAAAAAAATAAGGGCACTTTTTAAATAAACGTCCTACAGTGATTTGCTGAAAATGTAAAGAGGTGGGTGTTTTAGATATTATTTGTGATTAACAAAGGTTTTACTTGGCCTAAACACTAAATCTATAAAACGTGGCGACATTTTAAAGGGTCGCGTATTTATAGTTTTATCGCAGTGGCACTGTAACCACTGATCGCTATACAATAGATTGGCTACACAACAGTAATTGTATATTAGATGAATGGAGCAACGGGCGGATATCTTGGTCTACCGAACACAATAGCATTCCAGAGACAACTGTTTAACAGAAGTTGTATCCCGGGTGCACGCCTTATCCACATTTCAATGGGGAACAAATTTTGCATAAATGACCGGCTCTTAACCACCTGCTTGGGCTCTTTTTGGATGGCCAATATGGCCGTCAGTGACTCAATTACAAAGCCCAGATTTCCAATCCATTGTATAGAGATCAGTGTTCGAAACCCACTAATGGGTGGTTCAGCAATCTACGTACTTTTCAATGAGTAGCGCTTCTTTGTATGATGAAGAGTTTCCTAATTTTATTTTAAAAACTATATTTCTCAAGAATCTCAGGCTCATTTTATAAAAATTAGGCACAAATGTATGCCATTTTGATAAATTTATATATTTTAAAGGAAAACGTTAAAATAAAGCTGTGTTTTTAAAAGTAAACGCGATAGGCTTTCATACAGGCCAGAACTTGACTAACCACCGATCATCTTTCAATTGGTGTGAAAGACTAAACATGGCTTGTGGCAAAACGATAGCGTAAATAATAAACATGTCGGTTTCATTAAATCGTCTACTGCTTCGAAAGTTAAGCATAAAAATGGTGTTTTCTTCGCAAGGAATACTCCAATGACCATGAAAACCATCTAGTACGTCATATTTAGGGATATTCCATTATATATGTGCCGATAGATTCATAACAATAAATCCCTTTAAGTATAAAATCCAAGCAGTTTGTGATGCGAAATTGGCATTTGTGTTATTAATATCTGATTTGAAGTAACATCGAGCTTTTAAGAAGGAATGAGTTGCCGGTGTCGTGTTGTTAATACTAAATTGAAATAGGTATTGGTCGTGCCACTTAGTCACTATAGATGATAGATCGATACTGCAATTAAGAAGTCATAATATTGACACTATCGTCGTGTCCGCTGACAGGAGAATATTTTATAACAAATATGTGATCAAGTAAACAACGTTTTCTACTTGTAGTAATGAAAATAACACAAAGAAGCTGAAACATATGGAAGCTGGATTTTTGATGAGGGATAATACAATGTCACCCTCTACGATACCTTTTTATACTCGTGCACCACCAACCCAAACGACCGTCGATGTATCTGAAATAGCATTCGCGTTTTGTTATTGCGTTAGTTCTCTCATGATAGTCTGCGGGAATACAATCTGCCTTTCAATTTTGTATAAAACTAAAGAACTCTACGAAGCTACAAAGGTGTTCATGGCCGCGTTAAGCCTCAACGATCTCATTGTCGGAATTTGTATATTTCCAACGATTATTTCAAAAGCTACTGGCTATTGGCCATTCGGAAAGGCTTCGTGTATCGCCCACTTTCTCCTACTAGTGTGTACCCAGGCTGGAAGCTTTGTGGCTTTGGCTACGACGACACTTGATAGGTACATAGCTGTATTTATCCATTCAAATACCATATCTTACTTACAAAGAAAAGAGCCTGCATTATCGTTATTTTAGAATTTTTATTTTTATTAAGTCAGTTAGCTATTATGACGAGTTTACGTGAAATAACGTACTACAATGAACACTATGCAGCGTGTGCCTTTACTAATCCAGATGCAAAACATCTTCCGTGGCAAGAGGTCTTCTTTCTATTCCTGTACATCATTTTACCTACCAGCATGTCTTTTGTTGTCTACATAAAACTCATACACGTGGCTCATAAGCATCGAGCTAGAATAAACGCAGCTGGAGTTGAAAATGAAGCACAAGACATTGCTTGTCAGAACCGTAGAGCATTGACAACATTTCTGATTGTACTGATCTGCTTCGGAATCGCGTGGTCACCACTGCTATTTGTGACTTTATTTCAATATGGAACCTCAATGCCTGTTTCGAATCAAATCTTCAATGTTGCCATTTTGTGCCAATATGCTAATAGTTGGTTGAACCCATTTGTTTACTTTTGGAGAACAAGTTGGTTTAGGAAGGAATTACGAAAATGTCACAAAAAATAATACTTGCTTCGGAATGGAACAGCGGTTGGCTATATGAAAAACGTTTTAACCAATTATAGAGAAGATGACGTGTCAGTTCAGTTCACTACGGACAGTTTTCTCATCTATGTAGTTTTCAATCGGATAAGCGAAACATGGAACAAAACAGATATACGACGTAAGGGTAATATAATACTTCTGATAATGGAAGGGGGATATTTTCATTGGAATTCACTTTTTAGGTAAAGAATCAACAACATCATTCAGAGGTATTTTTTGATCAAAATTTACCAGTATATCGATATTATTGATTTTTGCCTTGTTTGTGATTATATTTTGTATTTGTTCTCACAATTATGTTTATGGTAAAATACATATGTTATAAGTTCATTTTAAGCAAGTGTCTCTTTGAAAAGACTGAAATTCATTAAATTGAATTTACTTAAATTCTAGAAAAAATCATATTTCTGTAGCAAGTTGTTATTTATTATTTACAACTGTTCAGAAAACAAGCAAGGAGCGCATATGGCCCAAAATTAGGATCCGGATATTACTTAAAAATTTAGGAGGGGTACACCACTATTCTTACGATATATAACGACTTTCCTACACAGGGTGACACTTAAAAGCTAGCACAATACTTTTGAACTTAAATCTAAGAATCAATATATCGAAGGGTGACTTATGAACTTTAAGTAAGCAGTTTTATGTAACATAACACGTATACATATGTACTTATATTATGTGAATAATTTATTTTCTTTAGGAGGTTTAATAAACACAGTATCATGGCAAGAATTTACTGAGATTTTGAGAAGAGCTATCACAAAGTGTACTGACATGTATACACTAATCACTGATGGTCACACCTGGTCGTTCCTGAATCATTGGACCAGAAGCATCTTTTTGATAATCTATCTCATTCATGAGGGATTTCCCACTCCTTCGCCCTGTTGAATTTTGGGATTAGATTTGATGTACAAAGTTTTCCACCCGCTTCCTCTAAGTCTTTGCGTTTCCGGTGCATTATGTTTTGTGTTTTTCCACATGTGGCTACTTGTGTTTTTGCCGGTGCAGTGTCGTGAATTAGAAGCTCTATAAAACAGATATGGTCAATCTAACTAGCTCCGAACTGCACTGCATCATTGGTCTCTTCTACAAGTCCGCCTTTACTCCCGTGATTTCATCGAAAGCTTGGACAGCTGTGATGGGGACTATCGGTTTTATCTAAACCGGCCTGCATATAGCGATGGTTTTCATACGACTTTTTCTTCGATATTCTACTGCTGTTCGGCTTCTTCATGTAATATATACCTTGTCACAAGAAGACAAATGATAGAACAAACAGAGTCACTTCCCGACCTATAACGTAAATCCTAAAGCAGCACCGGCACATTTTCATGCAGATTCTCCAATTGCTCTCAAACGGGGGGGGTTATAGTCTGGCCATTGGAAAATACACTATATTTTACCCCTAAAATAGCATACCCAAAACAGATTATCAGATGTAAAGACATCCAGGCGTCAAAGTTGTAGGCTAACTTTAAGTTTCCAGTAAACTTAATCAACAAATGCGTCAAATACATGAATATCATAGACCCTTACTCATGATATTAAAACCACAAGGTCACAGACTGGTCAAACAGAGTACTGCTCATGGAATCGACTACGGATGGTTGCTTTCTTTTGTTGAAGCCATCTCCGTCGTCTGCGGAATAATGACTCCGGAATCATTTTATTATGAGTGGGGAGCGATCAAAATAAAACCCTAATTGCCAGCCATCATATTTACTCGATTCTTAGTAAAGATGATGGCTGGCATTTAGGGATCAACCGCCAATACAAGGCTGAAATAGCTCAGTTGGTATATCACGGGTCTCGCAAATCCATAGTCGCCGGTTCGAAATCTAGCTCAGCCAATGATTCTTTACTCACGTTTAGTTATAATTGTCCTTCAATCATCGTGTATTATGATCCAGTAAACGTTCAGACGCTGTTTCTCATCTTCTATTACTTAGTTTATATATATTTACATACCTACACAACTATTGTATATACATACATTATATTTTGCATAGTACCCGTGTTTTATCAAAAGTACTTTTATTCAAATTACTTACAGCTAAGTATTTTACTATATTCATACACCTCTTTAATTCTATAAGAGTAAATAATACATAGTCTGGGTTACAGTTTTGTACAATGGAATACAATGTTAGTCTAATGTTATTGTGCAACAACCATGTGCTTCACATTTTAATTAATGATTAATCAGCTATTTCCAGCGGAGCGACATTTTTTCATTATGTGTAATTTTCCGATATATTTCGTTCCTGTGGCGGACACATCTGTAACTCGCAGCCGATGTGAGGGAATATCTACCGTGACCCACCTGGTAGTCATTCTTTTAAGTCAAAGGTGTGCCACTTCACTTAAATTCTGTACGGACCCTGGAAAATGAACATAATTAAGATAGAAAATTGACTTGTATTGACATGTGTGACATGTATTTTCAGTTACCGCCTTAGCAGATGTGCATTTATTAACATTCCAATAAAGTTATAGTGACTTACTTGGGATATTAACCTCACCCGTGCGCCGCTAATGAAAGAATTCATTAATTTGACCCGTGGTCCGGAGCTGATAGCTTGCTTTCGTATAGCTTGGTGATACCTCGGCACAGGTGCAGGTGCTCTCGACATGAAGATAACGACCGGCGATGATTCCAGTAATAGTAAGTAGTAAAACTGCGCCGCCGCTGCACCTCCCGCTGCCAGACAAATAATGGCTGTTTTGACAATCCTGGTTGATGTCAACGAAAAATGCAAAGTTTTATAAATGTCATACGATAATGCGACAGTGAATCAGAAAACAAAAACACAAACACACCACAATTAAGAATAAATTTTAATAAAAGAAAAAACAATAAATTATACACATGACGCCTTTATGTATTAAATAACAGCATATTTCTTTGAATATAAACTCACTCCAACCCCTAACCACAGAGAAATCTGCTTTAATGGTGTTGAGAGTACATGGTACTATTTAACTTGAGTTATATTCTCTGGCCATGTTTTCGTTCTTCAAACAAAACGTTTCTTTTTTTCCCTCCCCTACCTTACTTGTCGTTTTAAAAGTGTCATATATTAAATTATATTATCCTTTAAAATGTTAATTTGATATCAGTGAGAGGCAGCAAGATTGTCTAAAGAAATTAATCAGTAATCAAAATTCTCGAGAAAGAGGAGATCGTCTGACGGCATAGAAGTTCTGAGTGTATGGACCAATTAATTTTACTAATTCAGTTATTTTACCCCCGACATCCGAATTGCTTGTCGACCCATCATCATCTTGTTATGATGACCATAGCTTCTCCTGGTGCTGAAACCATTCCATTAGTAACCCTTGTAATTGTTCATAAAATGTTTATCTGATTCATTTGTGTCACATTGTTTATCTCTACTGTTAAGTCTTTGTTTTCCAAAGCGGCAAATTCTACCAGACGACTTGAAAACGGAGTGTAGTCTCGGGTTGCAAATCGCATCTCCACTACTGTGTACATTTTGGACATCTAAAAAATAATCAATTATGGGAAATGACTGACCCAGCTTACACTGCATTTCAAAGTATCTTAATCAATCATTTTAAAAACCGTCCGTCGTATCTCTAACTGTCTCATGACTTTGTTTTCTCCCAGCCCTCCTCGTCTGTCTCATTTCCTTCCTCCTTCTTTTTAAAAACCATGATCTGCAAAATCTTTGGGAATTATAACAGTACGCACCCTTCTTTGTAGTGGTGAATTATCTTTTGGAATTCGCTGTCTTCTCAATACTTCCATTTACCGCAAAAACCCCCAACGAGATTTTGTTTTTTACAAATCAGTATCACAATCGTATGTAGTAGGTAAGCTTGGGGAGGCCAAAAGCTGCCAAATGAGGGTAAGACCATCCATTCGTCTTTTCGCGTGCATTTCAACATATAGTTCAAGATCAAGTTCAAGTTATTTATTCCTGGTCATAAACATAGCGTACATGACATAAAGTAAAATACATATAATAATGACATACTATACAAGAAGTATCAATTGTAAACTGTACTAGAATGCTACTGGTGCGGATATGTATATCGCAGGACCAGTAAGGACAACCCGATAGGTCGTTATAGTTATTGCTGGCCCTGTAATTAAAAGTTTGTGTTAAAAAAAAAAAAAATATTAGCAAAAATTACAATATTACAAAAATGCTCCAGTAAGGTGGGTCTGATATAAAAAATATACATGTTATAAAGGTTTTGAAAATTTTCAAAAAACAAAAACTCAAACTAGAAACCACTTAACTGTGTATCCAGTGAGACGGGAATTGGACAAGAAGACAGACTTCTCAACATAACTTGCTGAGGTATGTAGTACTATTGCATAATGAGGACAGAGAGGTTGAAGAGGTATAGGTGAGGAAAAAAGCAAGGAATAGATAGAAATGATATTAAAAAAAAAGTGAGGGAGAGAAAGAATAAGGAGGAGTAATGTCAATTTATTTTACAGAATTTATACTGGTTGATGAATGTTTTTTTAATTGAGCTTTAATTAAAAGTATTTTGTTTGTAATTTGTAATTTCGTATCGATTCAGGGGAGGCATCATTCCAAAGTTTGGCAGTGATACTGAAACAGTGTTTCAGAGGTAGATTGGGAGGGGAAGATTAAGTTTGTCGGCTTGTCTGGTCTTATAGCTGTGGGTCTGTCTGTTTGTGGTAAAGTAATTGCTGAAGTTCGGAGGTTAATGATTGTTGTGAACGTAAAATGAAGAGCGCTGTTTGAAGTGGTTGAGGGGCTCTAATTTAAGTGTTTTCGGTGAGTGAAAAATACTGCAAAGTTTATGAGTCTGGGTGGTGAGTTTGGATAGTGCGAATGGTCCATTTCTGTGTGATGTTAGTTTGGTGAGCCGTGAATGATAGTTGGAGAGCGGTGGCCCCCAAAAAAAAACAAATGATGTTACAGTAGCTAAGGTAAGGGAGAACTAGTGTGTTGTAAAGTGCTTTTCAGGTGTGTTGGTAGGGTGGTGGTTTAACTCTGTAGATTGTTACCAATGGTGAGAGCTTTGGTAGTAGTGAACGAGTTGATGTGTTCATTCCATGTTAAGTGGGTCGTCGATGTAATGCCAAGAAATTTGTTTGAGTGTACCTGGGAGATTGTCTGGGATCTATGGTTAATTGTTTGATTGTGATTGGTGTTGTGTGTAGTGAAAAGCATGTAGTTAGTTTTGAAACATTGAGAGAAAGTTTGTAGCCCGAAATCAGTGATTTGCGAGGAAGTTAATGATTTCATGTGGCAAAAAAGGCATTAAGGTTAGAGTTGAGAGAACAAATGTTGGTTGTCATCTGGAAATAAGATTAGTTTTAGTGTGGTAGAGATGTTGGTGATGTTATTGTAAATGATGCACAAAGTAGGGGTCCAAGGATTGAGCTTGCGGGACGCCAACTGTGATAGGTTTGATTGATGATGCAATGGAGTTATATTACGTAGACTGATGTGAGCGGTTAGGTAAGGTAACTCTGAACCACTACAAGGATCTCCACGGACACCGTAATGTTAAAGCTTGTGAAGAAGAATGGTTGGGGTCAGGGTTGTCGAAAGCCTTGGAGAGACCCAGGAATACCCCCATGGTGTGAAGTTTATTTTTGTGCAAGGGTTGGGTTGGTTGTTAGGTTGAATGGGGCCCATGTAAGTTGAGGTTTGGGCCATAAAAACCGTATTTGTTCATCGACCGAAATGTGTGCTATTGACAGACGTGGTACATGATTTTCAAAGTAGTTTGAAAAAAGATGGAAGAACAAGAAATGGGCACTGTAATTTGCATGTTATGGCGTCTTTGTTTTTGTAAATTGGAATGACTTTGGGCTGATTTGAGGTGAGTCTGGAAAGTTCCGGTGAGAAGTTATTGGTTAAATATGTGCATCAGAGGCGAAATGATGTTTATCATTATGATTTTGTTAGCAATCCCAGGATCATTTGTCTTTTGGTACCAGCACTTTACCAGGTTTCAACAGATGGCGAAGTTTGTGCCTTTCATCTACAGTAACTTGGATTCAGAAAAAATGAAGTGAATGTGTTTTTGGAAGGTGTTTATTAATGAGTTATTGGAAGGTGAATTTTGTTCGCCAAAGTTTTTGCCCACGGTTAGTGAAGTGAAGTGAGCGTTGAATGCGTTAGCTATGTCAAGAGGGTCAGTTAACTGCTTATTATTATGAGTGAAAAGGTTAGGGATTTTTTAGTGGAACCTTCCTAGCCTTCGAATGTGTGGAGGAATGTCCCCAGGTTTTGTAAGATCATTTTTGAGTTTATTGATTTGTCGTGTGTGTTTTTCTTGGCCATACGAATAATGTGAGTTTAAATTTGTTTTTGTATTGTTTGTATTGGTGTATGGTTGATGGTGTGTTTTTTCAGGTATATTTGTAGAGGCCGTGCATGTGTTTGATTGACTTGGAAATTACTGTTGTCATCCAGGGCTGCTATGGTACGATTTTTTAAGGTCCTCTGTTGTAGGGGGAATGATTCGTTGTAAGGTTTGGTATAAGTCGTCAATGAAGTTGACTGTACGCAATGTTAGGTAATTTTCTTGTGGAGTATATGTTCCCATGATTCAGTGTCGAGTCTACGGTTAAATGTGCGAATGTGGTGATCTCTGTAATCAAGTTTAGTGATTGTTGTTTTTGATTGGCATGCTTTATGCTGGAGAGGATGTTATGAGGAATATTGGGAGAGTGATCTGTAGTGTCAGTGAAAAGATCCCTGGTGTGGATTTGTGTCAGTGGGTTGTGATAATGTTATCTATGAGAGTGGCTGTTGTTATTGCGTAATTCTTGTAGGTCTGTTAATTTTGGGGAAATAAGAGTTTGCAAAGGGATGTGTGATTTGTTTAAAATCATAATGTGTGGCTGATGAGTGGAAAATTGAGAGATGATATTAAAGTCCCCCACAATATAGACGTCACGGTTGGGTTCATTTAGGTCAGTGAGAAGCTGCTCGAAGCTGTTGTGAAAATTTGGATTGTGTGTTTCATGCAATCTGTAAATAACTCCGACGAAGTACTGTTTGGGTCTATTGATGGTGTTAATGGTGAGATCGATGGAAAACGTGAGTCAACTTCTGGTCCTGGTTGTTGTGTCGATGATTTTGTATGAGTGGTGATTTTTTATGTAAAGACCAACTCCCCCGTCCTCTGCCGGTGAGCGGTCCTGAAATGTACGTGTAGCCATTAAAGTGAGGTGGTGATTGGTGTTAGTAAGCCATGTTTCTGAGAATGTTAAGACAGAGAAAGAGTGGTTGAGGTCCGATTCAACGGTAGTTAGTGATTTTTCATATGATTTTGTGATACTACGACAGTTGAAGTGAATATAGAAATGAGTCATGCTTGATTGTTTTATTAGTTGTGTGAATGTTGTCGTCAGGTTCGTGATAGAGGGAACGTCAGAACCAGAATGTTTGTGGGTGTGATGGACGGAGGATGGGTGGTCACCTGTTTGAGATCATATGGGGTCTGTAAGTAACGGAGTTGATGCAAAAGGAATTAAGTTTGATGATGTTCAATTTAGTTTAGTTGAAAAAATTAGATTAGTGGATGCGCGAAAGTCTCGTCGTGAAGCTGGGTGGTTGAATGGCGTTCGTATATTGCAGGGGACGGCATACTGAAAAGATAAATCAAAGGAAAAAATAGCGAGGGGGTTATAAATGGGAGAGAGAGAGACTGAAGAGAGAGAGAGAGAGAGAGAGGAGAGAGAAATGGGTCTTGGGGGAGGTAGATTGAAAAAGAAGAAAGTTAGAAGAGAGGGCAATATAAAACATGAGAAACCGGGTAAGATAAAGTCAGGACATACCTATAAAACAAGATGTGTTGACAAGTTAGACAAGACGAAAGCAATGACAGACAAGCACAGAATAAAACAAAACACAGGGCCTTCGACAAAACAAATTACTAAGGATTATTGTAGACAAAGCTAAAGTACAGCAGTTTTGAAACAAAAGTTGGGTTACGACATACAAGGGTAACAGGGAATTAACAAAATTACCATGATTAAATCTTATTTATACATATACTAAGATACAGCATTTACTTAAAATTTAGGGTGATTACAACTTCAAGGACTGTTTACAATAGGAGACAAAAAAAAATAAACAGGGTTTTCGTCAAAAAGACCTGCGGGGAATCCGGACAATGAGGTGGCAAGGTCATTAACAACGGTGCAGCACGAGCAAGGGCTATCTTCAAGACAGCAAAGTAGAAAAAAATGGAGATGACAGCATAACAATGGTATCAAAATTAGAAAAAAAGATGGGGTAGCATTAAGCAGGCGCCAGAAACAAAGAAATAGGAAGCATGGAACCAGGGCTTAGTCTGTGCGGTTTTTTAAACGATTTATAATAACAATGTGTGTGTACACATGAGAAATGCTAAGTTAGAAAGTAATAACATAGTGGTCCTTCTACGTAGGTAGCAATAGGAAATTGATATGAGGATATATGATTTAAATTATGTGCCAGAGTATGTGAGTGTGATTGTGTTTGTTTGTGTCTGTGTGTGGGTTATGTGTGCGTGGCATGTGTGTGTGTGTATGTGTGTGTGTCTAGTTTGAGTGTATGTTGATGTGTATGATAAATGAAATGTATAATAGGGCTGGTACAAAAAAAAATGAGTACCTAAATCAATTAACCCCAGGAATAGCATGAGGCCGCTGGCCAATGCATTTGTGTGTTTCAGTACAAGAAATGATAACCAAAACTTAATTGAGCCCGAAAAATAACATAATGGTAAACAGAGTCAAAGAGATATGAACGTAATATAAAATTTACGATGGAAATAATAAGCTACAAAAAATTATCTAACAGTTTATACCAAGATGAGATTTAGACATGAATCAAAATAAGAAAAACAATTATGTTTGAGGGTGTGTGTGTGTGTATGTGTTGTGTGTGTTAAAAAAAACAGCAAAATCCGATAAAGTTTAACAAGTACAATCAAAGCGATCATGCAAATTACAACGGTTGACCATTTATAACAAAAAATAGATAATTTTTTTTTTTAAATAAATTTTGAAATTGATGACAAAAAAATCAAAATACCAAGATTAACATTAGTTGAGATAATGATATGAAAAAGGAGGATCTGCGCCCAGATATGGTCTCGCTATGAGTTGAAAATATTGGGTTCGACTGAGTCCGAACCCAATATTTTGAAACTCATAGCTGGACACTAAATTGGGCTGAATCAATCCAATTTTATTACATAAATTTGTACATGAAGATTTAAACAATTGCAGTAAAGCCCTGTACACGACACCTACTCTTGTATCAGGGTAGATGATGACAAACAGATGATAACAAAAATTAATGATACATAAATGAGCAGTAAATACGAAAAAAAAACATAATATAATGCAAATGTAGATGAACAATGACAGCAAAGTCATGCACACGACACCTATTCTTGATAATATGCAGGGCCTAATGGAGGGAGAGCACAAAGATAAGAGGTGGAGAATACAGAGCAGAAGTGTGTACATATGCATAGTTCCGCAGTGCCACCCGCTGCGTCACTGCGCATTATTAGGACATCATAATTGAACATGTTAAAAAGAGTTACATTATGAACATGTGTAAAAGAAACAAAAGTTATGAAATTAGCAGAAAAGAAAGAAAAGTTGTTAACATAAGGTTAACAACTCATACATTGGGGATATATGCATGAAGCCTGAAAAAGAGGCAACATTAAGCGCACAAGAATGATAGGGCTCGAAAATCTACCAAAGTATGTGCGGTATGATGTACATGTATTATGTGTGTGGTATGTGTGGTTGTGTAGGGCATTGTATTGGGTGTATGGGTACATGTGTACGTTATAATAATACAACCCGAGGAGTAACAACAATGGCAGCAGAGCTATGTGACCGTCTATGAACACGGTAATATAATTAACGATGGGGTGATACATATATGAATAAAGCGAAAGTATACAGTTTACAAAGATGGGATTTATGACTTAAGTCAAAAACATATAAGTTAAGTGTGTGGGGTGTGTTTAACATGAGACAACGTAATTGCGATATAGTCTAACAAGTACAAGTAAAGTTTTAACAATATACCAGGGTTGATTAATGGCAAAATTTAAACAACAAGATTACTTATTGTGCTTCAGAAAATGACTAATTGCACATGTAGAAAATTAAACGATGACAGTAAAGCCCTGTACACGACACCTACTCTTGTATATAAGGTAAAGCCCAATGGAGGGAGAGCAGAGCAGATAAGCAAGCCTCGAGGGATACGAACTTGACTGATGAAAATATGCAAGAGCAGGGATGGTATATGGTTCCGCAGTCCACACACATAATAATAATATAATCAAAGTGAAAGGTCAAGCAGCAAAGAAATATGACCATGAATTAACACCATTTGCTACATTGCGATTTTGATCGTTACGAAAAAGGCTGAAGAGAGGTAGACAATGAGCCAAGGAAGGTAAAAAACCGGGGTATTGCTAGTAGGGGTGTGATAAGTCCAACTGTTTGTGAGGACACGAAAATATGGAGATGACCTCTTTGAAAGGAATATGACATTCAAAAAAAGGATAACATTCAAGGGGGTAACCCCCGGCATTGCCCTTGAAAATTTTGAACAAGGGTTTCCGAATTCGGACACCTTGCACATTTTTTTCAGTTATACAAGTTTACATACACCAAACCATAAAACTTGATTGTGACGCTCAAAGTTAAGCAATGTTGTCAATTAGTTGGTATATGAAATCAAAGTGCCATTCCCTGAGTTGAATAACACTATTTACTATTAGACTGTAATAATGTTACTTGTTAGTGCTATGACGATACATGTATGACTAGAAGAGAAGAGTTCAATCTCATGTCCATCTTAATCATTACATTATTAAGATAAAGTTTCATCGTTGTTTATATCGTATAAGTTGCAGCGGCGGGTAGCCTTCTGTGGCTTTCCCAATTGAATAGATCTATTTTTTTCACATGTGATAGGTATTATGTGGAGAAGCATTATGATTTGTTAACAAATTGAGGACGCCCAATCCTCGGGAAATCTCGAGTCATCCTTTAAGTTGTAGAGAGGCGAAATTTACACGCAGATTCAATTTCCCCAATAGAAATCCAGCATTTGTCATTATAGTCTGGGACCTTGTGATTAACATCAAAAATCAGAATTATCGAGTGTTCAAGAGCAGAGATGAGTGGTATGCATTAAAACACAAATTCTACAGAAAATACTGCCTAAAAGGATTATTTTTTACCTTCGTGCAACTCCAGGAATTCCCCATCAATTTTTCCTTTTTTTTTTAAATTCTCCAGGTTGTTGGCAAAAGTTTCTTTTTTTTAAGTCTGGAGAAAATCTTTCTAATAGTATGCAGGCTATTCAGGTTACGTTGACATCGATTGGAAGGTAGGGGTTCGAATCCTGCCATGCATCATAAGGCTAAAGCTGATTGGTGGACATGTTTCATATGGTTGAAGGCGAACAAGTTATGTCATCCAAATATGCCAGGGCAGAGTTAAAAGCCAGAGGCTGCAAAAAACGCTATTCCTCTGACTCACCGATCTGTACATTTTGGAGCAATTGTGATAACGTTGTGATCAAAGTAATGGTTAAAAACTAATCTGGTGTTGTTGGCAGTCGAGTGCTGCCCTGTGACACTGTAGGTGGTGTTGTGGACTTCACAAGGAGACCAGAGTATACTTATTTTATCCCTGCTATGCCGTTTTGCTGGTAAATCAAAGAGCCACTTCGAAAGGTATAGAATGGCTCCCTTGGATCTGCGTGGTTATCTCTTGTTCTTGAAAGCAATGTCTAGTGTGGTAGTAGATTGATTGATTGATGAGTGATTGATTGAATCATTTATTATATGTCATTATTTTTTCATATTTAAATGACATTTTAAAACATTTTGAACCACCATTCAAGCATCTCCATTACTGCAATAGCCCATGTATCCCATTGTGCAGGTTGCCGAATTCGGAGAGCCATGGAATAAATAAAGTTCAAAGGGCATCCCTCTCTTTTGTAATGTATATCTTGTCCAGAGAGGGTCAACCCCATATTTAAGGGTGTCCTCATCATATTCTTACACCAAAATTTGCAAATCCACACCCCACCCATTACTAGTGCACATTTTCGCGCTCTCTGCCCGCAGTTGTGTAAAGCGTTGGGATGCCAGTCTGTATTCTTGCCCGGGCGCCACAACCCCTAGCTTTGTCGCAATATATGGGCAAATACTTACATGCAATTGCCGGTCCTATTGTGTTGCCTTCTCTCTCAATGGTGAGTGTCACAGTACCTTGAGACTCGGGTGCCAAGTATTCATCATCACTGAATCTGAATTTACCTGAAAAAAAAAACGTACACGGTAAATACATCACTTACATGGTCGCAAAGCCAGATTGTGTTTTTTACAGATATTTTCAAGGCGAATGAACCGTACTTTTACTAATGGGTAAGTTAAGCATCGTCCATTTTTTTAAAAATAAAGCAATAATGTGTGATTTCCCGAGAAAAATCACAACTCAAATGTTTGTTTAAAAATGATCTTAAATGAAATGTTGTGCATCACCATAGGTCACCAATTTCACTATTTTTAAAGATAGTCAGTCCTGTAATATTGTAGCCATTTAGACGCTCTTGTTATTTGTAACAGTTGAGCACTTAATGACTGTCTTACAGTATAGGCAACTCTGCAAGGAGTTGGCATACTGCTCTTTTGACACAATAGAATGTAGATTTTCTAATGGCCTGTCTGAGCGCATCCACTCTCAACCATCTATCGCCTGATGATCCCATGTGAGGGTAAAACTCTGAGTAGCGAAAGAACGGCATCGTTGGACAATTTTTACACTCTTCCGTAATGGAATTGAGTACTTTAACTCAAAAGATAGAAACTTTCTATCAACATTAAAATTCCTCTTTGATCAGTAATCACCAGGTTAAATCTATTACACCCACACCTGAAATATTTTCATCAATTAAGGGTGCATATTTGGAAATGAATTATGACCCATCACAATTATTATTATCTTTTATTGTTATTACAAAACTCTCCAAACCACCTATTTAGATTTGAACTACATTAATTATCATAATTCACAACGAGTTTTCTGATTATTGTGATTCAAGTACCAAAAGTTTTCTTTCAGTGATATTTATCTATTTTGCAACGATTTTCATGGAAAGGAACAGCTTAAAAATTTCATAGTCTACTACTACTAAAGACTATAGACTAAAGCACTACAGTGGCTGGAATTATCTGACAGAATCGAACATACGCCAGCGTGAAGTGCGTTAACCGGCAGGGACAGCGAACATTGCAACGCGATGCGAGATTGGTCAAAGTACGCGCCGAAGCACTGCGTACCTGACGGCGCTTAAACTGGGTGTGCGTGCGGACTGTCAGAGAAATAAAAAAAACTATAGCTAGGAATCGCAACCGGTTTCATGAATTACATAGTTCTCAGTCCTATGATGGAGAGTCCTAGGGCCGATCTGTCTATTGTTTTCTTCATTATGTACTGCACTGCACCAAGGCCTCTGGACTGTTCCCGGTTATTTCTTTTGGATAGGCACGAGCACGCTTTATTTCGCTGATTACCAATAATACAAACGAACTCGCAGGCGGACGCTGTTTTCGCACATACCGAGGTCAAAGTTCCATACTAATTAAAATATTACAACTGTGCACTACCTCTGTGTTAAATACGTCACACTCGTCATAGCAACTACGAACATGCTATAGCCCATGCTATTTTGGAAGCCATTTTGGAAATCTGCAAAAAGCACTGTGCCTGATAACTGCGACGGTAAACTTTCTGAACAAACCACATGCCTGACGATGTTCTTGGATATCTAAGGATCATTTTATATTCGAGGGGCGCCTGGCGAAATCACCGAGAAAGTGCATTTTTCCGTGCCGTAAGTTTTAGTTGTAATGGGCTTGGGCGGTAAACATCTAAGCGTCCACCAGTGAGCTCGCCGATTCAAGATGGACGTCCGACCTCTAGCCTTTTATTACTCCAACTCTGTGCACTGCACGCATCATTTATTTCAGCACAATACTCATTAGCCTCGTCTACAAGGTCACGGTTTATTTCCGTATATAAGCTAGGACACTCACATGAGGGACTATACGATGTCTTACACCGGGTCACTTGAATACACGGCAAACATGATAACCTCCACACCACGAGTCCATAACGTTTGAGAAGAGGCTTTTGAATTGACATAGCTAAAGGCTGCTACACTGCTATATAGGTAACGCAATGGCTTATACGAAATATACGGAATAGAAGAAAAACTCAAAAGAACACTCTTCGGGAATTAACACTGAGTCGCTTGCGTGTACGCGGCAACCATGATATCATCGGCACAACGAGTCTTCAACGGTAGGGAACCAACTTCTGGGGTGATAGAGCTAAACGGCTATATAATATAGCGCTGTAATATTATAATTTACTAAGGTAAAATTATAATTTACTAGGTCAGGAGTTACACTTTTTACCGCATTTTATTCTTTTTCTAGTATAATTGGAAAGAAAGATCGACACAGGAAACTCAAAACCGCCCGAAACACTCAAATTCATCAATTCTAAATTCAATGACTGACAAATGATTACCAGTCAGAATACTATTACTAAATGACCAAAAGCTTTGATGTTTTTCTTACTATCATTGTCTTGAATTGTCACTTTAATTTCGCCATTTCCAACCGGGTAATCAACACTGCTAATCTTCAAGAGGAAATCTTCATTTGCTTCAATAAGGTTGTCGTCAACAATGTCGACATCAACAAATGCTGAGGAAGACCCTTGTTGAAAGGTCACCTGACGTCCAGAATAACTCGTGTAGTCTAGAATTTCCTTAGCCTCTGCATCTTGGGTAGAGACATCTGTAGGTAGTTTAAAAGAGTCTTAAATTTAAATGCAGAACAAAATTTATCCATTGTTTAAAGGTCCATGGTCTGATTTGCCCAGATTTTACCGGAAATGGTCAACATTTTGATATCAGAAGAAATGTACTATTTTTTCTCATTTACCCTGTGAAATCTTAGGGTTAAACGATGGTTGATTTGGATATTATGAGCAAAAATGTGCCCCATTTTGGTCGACCAATATTAATTTTACACAGTACTCTATGGGGATTACAAAATCGTGTGTTAGTTTTCACTTCAAAAAGAATGAATTTCGGTGCGAAACTTTACAGATGGGGTTTTGGGTGAAGGCCATTCTATCAAGATGAAAAATTTATAGACTAATCTGGTCATCCCCTTTAAATGGTATCTAAAATATATGTCCAAAGACATACTTAATTGTGTGTGTGTGAGTGCGTGCGAGCGTGCGTGTGCTCGCGCGCGCTCGCGCGTGTGTGTGTGTGTGTGTGTGTGTGATTTCCCTCCTCATGTATATTGGTGAAAGGTATCCTAAAATTGTACTGCAAAGAAAATCCAAACATTCTCCAAAATTAAATGTTTATTGCAGGGCATGGATTCCAAAGGTCATTATACATGAAAGCAGATTTGTTTGTGCTTCAAATTTAATGATAAAAATAAGGAAAAGGTAAGCTGTAACATCATCTCTACAATTGTTGTAGTGCTGCATGTGGTAATATGTGGAAAGTGGTATGGAAGTATGTTATTCTGATGTACTTAATATGCTTTTAAGCATACTTTCTGTATTAAATTTGAAATGTCTTAAAAATGGAAAATACCAAGATATTTTGAAGGAAAGACATTGACCATCATTTTGGCCTTATTATTTTTCTTGAAATCGGCCTTTAGAAGAACTTTAGCATTTACGCCACAAAGGTTACTGTGTATTTCAAGAACATTATGAAAAATAATGCCGGCAGTGAGATGAAATACAGAGGCGGTATCAAGAATCTGAAATCTTCAGTAGGTTAATACAGCGTACAATTTAACATCTAAAAGTTTCAGAGTGTTTCATTACCTTATACAATCTTAAAAGGTGTTAAAAGGTGTTATAAACTGGAATGTCAACTATTTTTGCTGAATAGATTATTCTACAGTTCTCTTGCCATCAACTTACATATGTTCACAGATGCACATGGATCCCCAGAACGAGAGATTGGAAGTCGAAGGGTGCCAACAGATTCCAAAGTATCTATGTGATCATTTTCAAATGAAATTATACCTGAAATTCAAAATTAATATAAGAACTTAACAAATAAGCTCAAATACTGATCTTTGTATAAAAAATAATGCACTGACTTACTTTACTTTGCTGTTCTGGAATTTTCGGAAAGAAAATAGATCAATACTATAATATAATAGAGACGCGTTTGAAAATTGCTGCTTCGGGTGCTTCAATGAGCGCAAAGGGCATTCATGCAACTAACTAGAGTCGTTCGATGATTTTAAGCACTTTTACAACAGATGGGAAATATTAGAGATATTGCAACATCTTCCCCATCCTTATGTCGTTATAGAAGAAGAAATCGAACATACCGCATTTATTTTACATATGCACTAGACTCGTTGTATTGTCATTATTAGGCTGGTCCAATTAACAATCGCTCATAACATCAAAACGCACTGTCAGAATCAACTGACATTTTCAAAGTAACATTTTCTTGAGGATAGCAATTGAAAAATAGATTAATAAATTAAGGTAGTATGGTCCCGAAATGCACCTTTAAGATTACCACATGAATAATTTAGTTTTAACAAAATCGGAGCCCTTGAACCGCATTTGCCTTTTACGTATCTGTTTAACTATTGTCCACAGTGTTAAACTATTGTAATCAGCCTCACCCTACAAACATGTTGATGAACAAATTTACAGCATTAAAACACTTTGATTTGTTTACCCTTGTACAAAACTTTTCCCCTGTTTTTGCATGCACACCCTTTTCCCAGTTGGTGACTTCTAATATTTTATTATTTTACCATTTCTTAGCATAATGACATAACATTAAAATCTCTCTAAAATTTGTGGTGCGTAAATATCAACTTAAAGCAATATTAGCACATTTTTGAAGAGCGCCCCCAATTTTCAAAAGTTGATATTTTGGCACAGTTACGTTGGTAATTGTCTAAGAAACTATACCTTCGAACGAGAATGCTAAGAAATGCGTATTTCTCATAAAATAAGCGATTTTGTAATTAGAATTGGAATCCCAGATTGGACTTAACGGCAGAGCTGGAAATGCTACGTTTATGTCCGTCCATGATGAAATAGTGCCACCTCGAGAAGATAACCTCTAACTTGACTTGCCTGAACCAATAAAACAACTAATGGATGAGCGTAGACACCTACATGGCGCTATTTCCCGGCTATTTCACATTGGAAGGCCGTTTCCAGCAGCCGTTGAATTATTATTATTCTAATTATAAAATTCCTTCGTTTGTGACATACAGACATTTTCGAGCTTAACCATTCACAGGTATAGTTTACTAGCCAGTTACCAATGCAACCGTGTAAAAATCTCAATGTTTTTCAAAAATCGGGGGCGCTCTTCAAAAAAATGTGCTAATATTGCTTTAACTTTCGCATCATATGTAACTGTATCTTGTTTCATATATCATATTTCATTTCACATTTTATATGATATTTCATTCAACTATATCATATTTCATTAAACTGATTTACCTTGTTGATCCTGAATAGTTACCGTAGCAACATTTCCAGTAGGGCTAATTTCTCCAGACCCACTCAATTTACTAAGAGTTAATGTGAATGTCTCGGGACCTTCTTCTTCAGCATCCTCCACTATGTCAATAGTTACTGACTGCTTTTCTTGATTGCCAGTAAATGACATTGTTACGTCGCTCGTAGAATAGTCTAATGGATATGTTGCCTCTCCGTCAGATGCCGATAAAACTGTACAATGACGAAAACACAAACTCATTGCACAGCAACAATCTAATTTTAGACTTCCGATTTAACATTATTTTTTTATTTTAATTGATAATATAATTAATAATGTTTCAGAAGTCATTTGTTCTTACGTAACGTTGTTCCTTGGCCACTGCTTCCTGTTCTGATAACGGACACACGTAACTGACCACATGATTCCCCAGCTGTATAGACTGTCTCTTCAAATGTAAACCTTTCAACTTGAATAGAAAAAGAGCAATCTAGATTAAACCGATCTCAAAATAGCCGGACTATATGAAAGAAAATGCAGATTTTTTTAAATAGAAAAAAAATGTATTTCTATACATGCACAGTAATTCTTTAAGAGTGTTCTTTTTCATTTGTTTATTTTTTCTGTTTCTAATATACTGAGTGGACCAATAAACTAACCATTTTTTTAATTTGACATAACTTTCCTTATTATTAAGATATGAACTTAATTTTAGGCTCAAACGTAAGATGAAGCCTGGGAAATTGGTCGCTTGGTATCATGGGGATTCTCACTAACTTAATGAATTGAAAAGTACCATTTCAGCGTTTCCCTGGTTAGAGCGTAGGTTTTAAAGCAGAGTAATTTGATCTGATCTCATTTGACCTTCACACAGCTGCCCTGAACCCTAATAAAATTGACCCATGACCCACAAACACAAGGCCTACACCAAATGAAGGCAGCCATCGGACAAGAGATTCTATATACAAATTACTGTTAAGACAATTCGGGCTGTCATCAATTACTTCAGAGTTCCCTCTGAAGTAGGGGCGGCGCCAGGGTAAAATCATAGGAGGGGCGAAACATCATGGGGGGGCGAAACAGTACAAAATGAACTCATTTTGGTGAAAAAACACTAATTTTTGCCCAAACCCCCCTGTTTTTCCTAAATTTTGAAAATCTCAGGGGGCGCCCCCCCCCCGCCACCCCCTGTCGCCGCCCCTGCTCTGAAGGATGGCACCGATAGGAAGGTGGATTAAGCATGTTGTTGACTATTGAGTTTACAATCGCATATTTAACCATTTTTCCAAAAAAGTTGTTACTTTAATCTTTGTGGAAAGATATGCTGAACACGAACTCTGAAGTTGTTAATGAAACTCGAATGGTCCCAACATCAATACGATGAATCTCTTGCATGACAATGCCTGATGTTGGCCTTTATTGTTTTTTATTTGTGCTTGTTGGTCACGATGAACACTCCCCTTCAAGTAACCCAATAAAATCCCACGGGCTGGGTTAAGGACTTTCTGAAATAAATTTCCCAAGTATTACCTCATTTGAGCCTATATTACATTCATACCATGAATATAATAACATGAAAAGTTACGTCCAATTCAGAATGGGTATTTTTGGCCCACCTGATATATTCAATGTTCTTAAAGAACCAACAGGACATAACGATGTGATTTATTTAGCATTACATACCATCATTATCAGTAATAGTTACAGTGACCTCATCATTTCCAACGTCAATCTCTCCATCAGCATCGGTAAGAACGATGCGGAATGTTTCGCTGGGTTCAGAGAAGTCGTCATCCATTATATCGATTGTGTCTGTTACAGAGGCTTGACCAATTCCAAAATTTATCGTTCTGCTATAACTTTGAAAATCTGCTCCAGGAGCCGCCGAATCTCCAATTGCTGTTACGACTTTTATGAAGATGGTGAGATTAATTGATTTTACTTAGAACAATAAATTTTATATGAAAATAATATACATTCCAGCAAATATAAAATTGAAGTTTCATTAACATTTAAATGGATAAGATCTAAGAGGCTCCAGGAGCACACCGGTATTTGTACTAAAAATATAATTAAAAACATATATTTATTTTTAATTGTTTAACACACTTTTCTGGTGAAATAAATTGATTGCGCCGTTAATTCGTAAGTATGCGTAGGACCTCCAGAGCCCCCTCCCTTATTATCTTAGGGGGCAGTATCAAAATTAATTTCCACATATATGTGCTCTTTTACCTTTGGTGGCTGCAAATGTGGACTTCTGTTACTACCATACATACACCATGGAGTTATTATAATAATTACTATTAATTAATTAATTAACTAATTACTATTATAGTAATTATTATTATAATTACTATAATAACTCCATGCATACACAAACATTTATTAGAATTAATCAATTAATGCTTCGAATTCTTTAACTAATTGTCGACATGCAATTATATTCAGAGTTAATTTCCCAACACAAATGAATGCGAAATACATGGCTTGGAAAAAAGGCCACTATCAAAAATACGTGAATGTATCAAACACCAAGTTTATTTTTATATTTTATATGCTTTACCTTTCTCGCCTCAAAGCTACTAGTTAGCATTTTTGTGTATCATGATGCAGAAAAAGGCAACACAAAATGGCCGGGTTTTTTTTGGTCCAAATGGGCACGCGTGACAATTATTATTTCGCCCCTAATTTATAAGCCGATCACTACTGTTCATTTTTTCTTTCACTAATATTAGAGTGGTCTTGACATGTGCAGAGTTTCGCTGGGTTTGTGGGCTCCAAGAGCCTTCTAACGTGTGTAGAAAGACCATATATCCACTTAATGGTAAATAAATTATGCACTCTAGTAATTAAAAGGAACTTACTTGCAAAAGCTGTTCGCAATAGGCTCTGATCTTCACCATCGCTGTTAAGGAAGCCTTTCCTATTCACAGTGAACGTGATCAACCCCTTGCCTTCGCTCACGATTTGCTCACTGTCTTCCAAAAACAAGGAAATCACACCTGTAATATTGCATATGCATGCATATGATAAAAATAAATGAACCAAATTCCAAAGTGAGTTAGACCGTTTTGACGTGTAAAATAAGAGTTTACAAATTGCCATGGTGATATGAGTGCAGTCGTTATGTTACCGAATACGTTATCTATAGTTCATGTTTTATCTGAAAACGTAAAGTGATGGGGAAACTTTTTTCAGGCGATAAGTGAACGTGTCCCCCAGCCAATTGCTGCATATTTGTAAACGAATGTTTATTGGTTATCGACTTTAAAAAATATTTTTATACGAAGGTTTATTGGTTATCGACTTTAATAGTTTACTGGTGCTGTATTTTATTTAAACGAGCTTGCATGATTTGACCAAGATTTATTAATATGATGATTTCATCCAAATTTCACATTTCCCCAAAGAAATTTATGCTGCTTATAGAAACATCAACTTCTCATTATAAAACATGTCTTTTTTTAACTTACCATCATCATCAGTTAGCTTCACCGTGGCATTCTTTTTGCTTAGATCTATGTCCAAATTGGTATTAGTAATCGTCAAATAAATTTTTTCCTCGTTCTCTGGAATCTTATCATCATAAATGGTTATTGGACATGTTTTTACACTTTCACCTGGGCGAAATATTATTTCTTTGTTTGATACAGGCTGAAAATCTATATCCTCCGTCGCTTCATAGGTACTTGTTCTCAAATCTGAAAGCGATAAATAACATCTAAAACGGATAAAACCTGATTACATGGACTGGTCACTAACTATACTCCCGGTTAAAATAATCCCCCACCCCATTATGTCATGTTAAATCTTGGTAGGCCTCTTCGATTACGGCCTAGTTGTACTGATCAAATATTATCATGCATGACGATTATGTAACATGCACAATCTACTTGCATGTCTGCTCTCTTAAGCATCCGTAATCATGACCACCGCAATTCAAAGGTGAAATTGGTAAAATAAAAACAAATTGTATTGCGAAATAAATTTATTTATTGATAAAAGTTGGTATGGTGAGTGCGGAAACATATAAGCCTTACAATATCTAGGTTTCCAAGACCCATTTTCTAATACAAACAGATAGACCCAATTTAAATTGCAAGTTGGTTGGTATTTTGAATGAAACATAAAAGTGACCTTTGATGACCCCTATGTGAACTATGACCCTATTTTGTGAAGAAATGCAAGATTGGTAGATATTAGGATTAAAACTTTTTTTGGGTGGGGGGGGGAGTCAAGAAGAACCCGGTTCCGTCTCCTCTCTTCCGATCCGCTATTGGTCACAAGTACAGAAGCTTTTCTAACCGAACCTAGTAAAATTACTTTCGGGTGCGATAAGCACGGCTTCATTTTGAAAATGTGTCTTTTGGGGTAAGAATGACTTCAAAACAAATCTGGCACAGATTTCTAGTTGTCATTATCTCAATATTAAGAAACATTCCAATCTGAGCTTACATATTGAGACTTCGTTTTCCAGGTATCCTGCGATATTACCAGATGGTCCTCTATTAATCAGTACCTGGAACAAAGATGCTGACTCCAACACTGCGTATTCAAGCTTATCAAGCGAAAAGAAAGCTGTGGAAATAGTGCAAAATATTCAGTGTGACCTAATAAAACACATTCACGATATTTTATCAAAGATAATCAATGGAATTACAAACTAGTACCTCACAATAGAGCTTGGAAAGATTCATTGAAACATTCTTGAGATAATTACTGAAGACTGCAATCTTGGACAAAAGTGTTGGCACCAGGGGCGGCTCCAGAATCGGTAAAGCAGGTGCGAAAGGAAGAGTTATATACTGCGAGTTATCGGAAATAGACTTATTCATGCAGAACTCTTTATTGAAGTAGTATTATTGTTGTATCAAGTGGCCATGTATACGAAATTCATAGTTACAATACATGTGTAAAGAGTTATGTGAACCAGTTCAATGTGTTGGTTGATAACACGCAATTTTTAACTCTACTTTTTGCCCATGCTTTTCCGACTCTGGAACCGCCCCTGGTTGGCACACTTTCTTAACATAGGGTTAAATCCTCCCCCTCTCCCCCGGAACCAAGTTGAAACCTGACATTGTGTTACAGTACGCCTACCAATACACAACATTGGTTGGTGGGGAAAGGGGAGCTCTTAGTGATTAGCAAAAGCTTTAAGGTTCATACCAAAAGTTCAATTCCGTGCCTTCAAAAATGGCCGAATTATGTCAACGTAAAAGAGCAAATTTCCACAAGGTGTGCCAACTACTTTAGACCAAGATTGTAGTGCCTTCTCAATGGAAATTTACAAAGTAAGTTAGCTTGATTGTCCATTTAACACAATTGTTCCTGATTGCGTGGCTGCAAACCACAAGAAACCGTGACCTCTTGAACAGTCAGTTCCCTATACCCCATATGAAGGTCCGAAGCATTTAGGCATATCGCCGTTTATACATTATACATGTTGCAAAACGAGACTTACCGCGCAAACTCCGCTCAGAAAATATACTGCTCTTTTCGTCCAAATAAATTATTATTCAAGAAAGTTTTTGAATTTCATTGATCGAAATTTATCATTTAATAACATTTGGATACCTGTGATATTGTGACGTTGCAGTGATTTAAATTTCGATCCAAAATCGCGAGCTTTCTATGTATCTATGAAATGTGTGATGCCAATCTCAGGAATGAGCGTTTTTAGTTTTGCGTTGAATATTTCCAAACGGCATTACAATTTTTTATTGGGTTGGGGTGTTTAAACATTTAAGTGAAGCACGGTTTTTCAAAGAGATACTAAAATTCTACTGGGCAAGTTAGCTAGTTTCTCCATGATGCAATGATCAGGATCGCTTGTCTTGTATTTAACCTCGTTTTGACGAAAAATAATTACAGCCTTTTCCACTTTCCAGCTGTAAACTCCCAGATAGCCCTAAGAGTGTCATTTCTTAGTTCACTTAATATTTGACTCATTAGAAATATTTCAATAGCATTTACCGTCATCATTCAGTATAGTGATGGTAGTTTTCTGTCTTCCACTTCTGATCTCCCCGTCAACGTTCTCAATAACCACATAAAATTCTTCATTGTATTCCACGTATTTGTCTGCTACTATTGGTATGTCTAATTCGGCTGTAAGTGATCCTTGTTCAAATGTCACTTGCTTGGTACCAGACTTCAAGAAATCTACTTCGTTGGTGGCCAAGAAAGAATAGTCTTCCAAACTACCGGACACTGACACTTTTATCAAAATCCAATAATGACATCGACATGTTTACTTCATTTTGCTAAGTTAATATTATTGATTGTTGTCATTGTATTATTGCTCAGACATGCTTCGTGCCTCAGTAACGGTACTCATATAATAATGGTAACCCGATATAATTCACTCAAACAAACGCCACTAATTTGAAAATGGAGTACTAAAGATCATAAATTTGGTTAGAATCCAAGCTTTCAAAGGTTGAAATCGCATGTCTTTCGTGTTATCTACAAAAAGCTATAGACCTGTTTGCTATTGTTTATGACCTAAGTTTAGTTCTAACTATTGCCAACTGGTTTTGATGTAGGCCTATCAAATGTAATATACCTGACAATTTCCTTAAATATGTTTGTCTTAACTATTTATTTGAGTTGGCTTATTTTACACATTTTGTAAAAATATGCAGCGTCGTATTTGAGCTTTCGAGTTTATAAAAAGAGTGTAGTCACCTTATTAAAAGAGAAATGCTCACAACAAATGTATTCTTAAAAAAGACACTTTAATATGTATGTGGATGTGTGGAAGTGTTTATGTATTTACTTATTGGTTTATTTATTTATTGTGTCTCGAAACAATAAAATCAGTTATAGCATTATGGCATCGAATGGAGCATCTACAAACAGTTAACATTCACACTCGTATTTAAAGGTACCCCAGAAACGGTGTTAAATGCCTTTAAAATATTGAAAGCCATGATTTATACACTAATGTAATGTTTATCATTAAACATATCCCCATCTGAAGGAGTTAAGCTTCAAATGTTTTCTTTGTTACAATTATGAAATTTCCAACTTTCGAGCAAATATTAAATTCACATTTTACATTTACATAATTTTTATTTTGCACTTATTTTCACTTTTTAAGCACTTCGCTAACGAAATAGGCAATTTATAACTGCCAGAAAACCTCTCACCATCCCTTAAACCATATTTGTGGTGATAGTAATAGTTAAATATTATCGTAAATTATAAGATTAAGGGGGCTATTTCTTCAATAACATATTGCGTTGAAAGCTTGTTGTCTTGTTTTTTTTTTCACTCTAAATAAAGGTAATTCTCGTGTGAATCTAAAATCCTTGTTGTTGTTCTGTAAAACTTAATACAGGGTGAGTAAAAAAAATTGACCCTGATTGTGTCCGCCATTTTGCATTTGTAAATAAAATATATCTAACATATGTGGTATCATCGGAAAGCTTATTTCATTATCTTTAATTTGCTGCAAAGATAATTCCAATCAGATAAGTATAGGCCGAGCTACATTCTTTTGAATCAAGTAGTCAGCTTTTACCCCTATCCACGGATTCCCATTTGAATGCACGGCGGTTAACTAAGCAAATGACTCCCCAAAATGATGATAAGGGTATGTCTATGTTTATGTCAAATAAAGTGGTATCTCAAAGCTGTAAAAGCCAGTGAAAAGGGTAAGTTTTATAAGAAACCCTTTTTTCAAGATGTGGCATATTTTGGTCTGCAAATATAGACAATACTTTAAACCTCAAAAGGTTGTCACCGATGTCTGTTCCTTCATATGGTATGATTCATTCAACCCCTCAGAAACTGATACATGTATCAAGTTAATTTATTTTTCAAATGATTTTTATGAGTGATGAGGACGTAGAAATGTTAAGAGGGCATTGGTGGTAAATTGTGACTGGATTTTGCGGGGGTTAAATAGCGCCACATTTATTCTGCCGTGAATAAATAGTCCGATTTTCTTCTGGACACTGATTTGCTTCTCTGAACGCCATTCATTTTAATGTGAATCCGTGGACAGAGCGCGAAACAGACTACTTGATTCAAACGGCTGTAGCTCGGTCTATACTCAACCGATGTGAATGATCTTTGCGGCAAATTAAAGATGATGAACTAAGCTTTCAGGTGATACCAAATATGTTAGATATATGTTACCTTTAAAATTAAAAAGGCTAATACAATCAGGGTCAAGTTTTTTTTTTTGACTCACCCTGTATTTTAACAACAACACAAGGAGTGCTACTCATTAAACTTACCAATCATTTCCTCCTTCTCCTCGTTCCCTTGTCTTGTAAATCCTACGTTTACGACTCCATCCGATTCCAGGATTGTTATTGCTTTTTCGTCAACAAAAACAATGGCTGTAACAATTTTAGAAAGGTTGAAAAGTTTTTATCCATGATAAAACACTGCAAGCTTATGCCAGCACATGCAATGGCCGATTAAGTTATTTTCATAGAAAAGAATAAGATCATAAATTAAACCTAAATAAAGAATAAGAGCTTTAAACAAGTTATCACAATCAATGAATAAGGTATTCTAAGCCTAGTAAGTACATTTGTAACTTTGTATTATCATAGTTGGATTCTTTCGATAATTACAATCATCATCATTGATTGTCACGGTGGCCCTGTCCCCGCCGGGTGCAAGCGAAGCATCAGCAGTAGTCAGTACAAGTTCAAATGTCTCAGGTCCTTCGGCCAGATTATCATCATAGATGGGGATAGCCTCTATAGGTAGACTCATTTGTCCTGCGGGGAAGACTAAGTATCTATTCACAGATTCGTAATCGATGCCTGGTATCGCTGTAGTCGATGTTGAATCAGATGTCAGCTCTATATTTTAAAGTGGATAATAAATGCGTGTCATGCATGATGAAGGATTTATATTACAGATATCAAAAGACAAACCTCCAGTATTATACCGGTAGTGTTTAGCAAGGTAGCCGAATTCGGAAATAATGATGCGCCACATGCACTGATTTACATATGGCTCCTATTGTAAAGGTCCCCTTTATTCAATAGGGTTACAACACGGGTTAGATAACCGTCGTGACCGTACCCATACGATCAAGTGCAATTATCTTGACAAATGCACTGCGGCAAGGTGTTTATCCATCATACACTTCGCGATGACAACAATGATTATTTAATTTACAACTTATTAATTACAAATCATTCCAAAGTCTGAACGAAACCAATACAAACTTAAATTAAAAACACTGTGACCATTAACACGAAAGAGGTCGTTATTAACACCATAGATTTGACAATTTGAATGACGGCGCTAACTTTCACGCATTGACACGATAGAAATTTATATATCTCCCTGGCATAGACCCTTGCCAATAGTTTTGAATACGTGTTAATCCTATATCTATGTGTTATGGGATGGCTAGTGTGTGTGTGTGTTTTTTTTTCAAATAGCATATGTGGTATTGAATATTGGTAAAATATTCCTTGTGCCGATAAGAAATGCAATCACTCCCGACGTAGTTAAGTGTTAATATATACATTTTAACATTTTCCCAATATATCCATAATTCCGGTTTTCCCATTTCATTTTGTCATTTTAATTATTGTCATTTTAATTATTAAATATTTGTCAATATATCCACATAATAAATCACATAACAGTATTTAAAGAATACTATCACCGAAGATTTAATATGCAATATTAATTTCCGGTAATGGAGCATTGCCTTTTTAACACCACAGAAATTATATTCCTATTGTCCTCTATAGGCTTGTGAATACACTTAGTAGGATTTTTCCCCTTCGTAAAGCCATATGACCTGGGAGGTTATGGTAATGAACATTCTAGTCTAGGCGAGGGGTGCAAAATACAGTAACTATTGCTCAGAAAAAGATAAAAGCATAAGACTTGGCACAATTATTCTTCACCCCATACTGATCACTTTCAGGGGTGGAGCCAAAATATATAACACTCTCCTTAGCAACGGTTGCTAAGTAACAAAATTACCCTAGCAACAGGCATTTTGGAGCTGTCACCTAGCTGGATACCACCACATCCTTTGTTACTACCCCAGACCTAAACCAAATCAACTTGGTAACTTCCCTAGATGACCCCCAACACAATCTGAATGTTCCAAAATAAAACAATGACTCATTCAAGATGGCGACTTAGATGGGCGCCATATATAATATTTCTTTTTTAAATACATTATAGCAACAAATAAACGGTATAACAATCCATTTTTGTATGGAATAAATATTCCTGATCAAAAGTAATACATATGTGCCCATTTCGTGTCATTCACATGTTTAAAATTCAAGATGGTGTCCAAAATAGCCACCAAAATATGAAATTTCCCTTAAATACACTACAGCAACACGTGCATGTTCAAATAATAATACATTATTAATGAAATAAATGTTTCAATCATATAACAAAATATGTAAGCATCAACCAAAAGATTTACATCAAAAATAAATCAATTGGACATCTTAGCATGGCATTGGTGGGTGGTAGGATATCTGGTTCTGCTATCAGACTAGCATGGTTTGATGGCAGACCTGTAGGGTTTATTTCATTGTAAGCGATTGGCAATTCCTTTACCTTCTTTCGTTGTCCTTTCAAAGGTGCTATAGAATGGGTGAAACCATGGTCGGTATCATCACTCCAGTCGAGTTACCCTCCTCAGTTGTAACATTCCGGATCAAGGACGAACTTGTAAGCATGAAATGAACAATGATGGTAGAGATTGTTGGTCATATATTGTTCTTCCGTTGCTGCCGTGATAATTGACCTGTCTGGGATGCCCGACTGTCGCAATCTTGATATCAATTGCATACATTATTTCATAATTAAAGTAATTATTCCATCTAGCGATCATAATATTGAGGTTGACACACCAAGACCAAAAGGCTATCAAGCAACTACCGTTCCATGATTAAGAACGCGAATACCTTAATTTTTCAAAGGCATTTCCAGGTCCCTTTGCTATGATAACTTGGGTACTTTACCATAGTCCCGGCGCTTTTTAATTCAGTTAAAACACAAGTCTAAGCTTGAGCAATGGTGCGTCACTGGTTATCTAAGCATTTGTTGCTGGTTTGATCTTTAATCTTTGACCCATTGATGACCATGTCGTCCTTGTGCCAAAGCGACGTTTGCGCATCACAGCGGCAATGACTTCCACTTGACTCGCTGGTCAAGCAGCTCAAACCCTGAGATGACACCTATGTAAAAAAGTCATGTCGGATCCTATCAGCAATTTGGGTCATCGTGACACTCTGCTCATCTTGATCAGTCTCATAGCTTGTTCCACCGACGTGCTATGGAGCCATCCTCAATCCATGACGACATCTCTCTTTCCTTATAAGCTCTCGTTCCTGGGAGATAGATGCATGAGGATCCGGTCTTTGAGGTGCATACTATTTACCTCTTGAAGTAAAACAAACAGCAAAAATACTTCCCAGCCTCTCTGTGTATCAGCTTGGTAAGATCCAGCACCCTGAACACCATATGTCTTCAATCTTGTCATGCTCTCCATTCAGGATATCAGCTCGCTAATGCAATGTCTTACATCTTTGTTCCGTGCTCCTGTTGGACGCATTCCAATGTTCTGTTATACAGGTTGGTGGCGGCATCTTTTGGTTTATTTTGCTTCATCAATTGCATAATGTCCCCTGTACTTAATTTTCGCTGAAAGTCATGATCCTGGAGTTCATGAGCACATTTCTGCACAGCGGAAATCCTACTGAATATGGAGGTTTTTATGGATTTTCCTCTTTGGATTTCCGGTTTTGGAACAAAAAAATTCACACACACCGGCGTGGAGGGGGGCCCCCTTCGCCGATACTACGTTTTTGAAAATCAGCTTTAGAGTGTTGTTGTTTCTTTTCTTTTTTATTTTGCGCTTTCCGCTCTAGGTATACTTGTTACCACCTTTACTTAGCAATGGTTTTGCCACTTTGCACTTTGTTCATTAAATGTCACTCAATCCCATCCATAGTCCAAGTGTGCAATAGCTATTTGTATTGGCAGCAGTGGAGTTAATTAAATTGAAGTATTTTTCAGCTATAGTTTTATAACCTTTGGATTGGAGAAGGCACTTTATAGTCCTGGGGAAAGTGATTGAGTGGGCGATGAGGAGAACGGTTTATCCAGAGGCCATGGTTAGACGGTGATGAAGTTTTCTATACGGAGTTAAGACAAAGAGGTTCGAAGACAACTGATTTTTCTGAGGAGTTTGAGGCGAAGGTGGGGTGCATGAAGGTTCTGTACTGTCGTCGTTGAAGATTTGCATATTGTAACTTGATGTGGTTAGGAGATGCAAGCCGACGGTTATTGATGAGTGAGCTGTTGTATGCGGATGATTTTTGGTTTTGATGAGTGTGACAATGGCGGGACTGAAGGAATGGTTAAAAAAGGAAGAAGCTTTTGAGAGTAGGATCTGAAGTTAATCTTGGGAAATAAGATTAAATTGTCCTAGTGAGTGAGTGGAAGGGGATGTGTCAGTGAGTAAGGTAGACCCTGTGGTATTGCAGTACGAGAGTAAAATTCAGTGTGATGTGGGAATGGATGCGGGGAGAGTAACAAAGAAAAGAGGGTGCCCAAGATGGATGAGATTTTGTTTGCATACGATGTGACAAGAGCTGGAGGACTGGTGGAACAGTGAAATGTTGTGATGAGGTGGAATCGGTGAAGAAGTTCTCATACCTGGGGGATAGGGTAATGTAATGGTGGATGCAAGGCAGCTATGGCAAGCTGGAGTAAGGTTTTGTGGGTGAAGTCTAGGGAATGTTGTATAAGAGTTTGTGTGAGTCAGTGATGCCTCTATGGGAGTGATACCTGGGATTTTGAGCAATGGTGAGAGCAATGAGTGGTGTGAAATTGATGGCTAGGAAGACAACGAAGGCTTGATGCAGATGTTTGGTTTGGAAGAGCGGTGGACCGGTCATCGAAGCGAAGGTTGCTATGTGGTATGGGAGTGGGCACGTTGCTGTGGGGATGGTGATCAATGTTTTAAGAATGGCCCTTAAGTTGGGTGGTCGTTCGAGGAGGGGACGACCAAGAAGACTTGGAAGAAGCAAGTTGGAGGAGAGTAGGAGGGTGGGTGAGGATGTAGGATGCCTGATCGGGGAATGGAGGAGGGGTAAGCGCAATTGCATGCAAGTGTAGGTAAATACAACAGTGTCGTAGCTAGGATTTTGATATTTGGGGAGGGACATGGCATCTGAACCGACACGGGTGGGTCCAGGGGTCGGCGTTAGGGCTCCTTGGTTGGGGTCTAGGGGCAAAGCCCCCGACAATTTGGGATTATCTTGAAATTGGTTTCTGTGATGGGTATCTTTGCATGATTTTTAAAATTCTACTTGTCCGAATTTGTCGCATGCTGACCATTGACTTTGAACCTATACTTTTCCGGCAATCTGGCCTGCAAGCACCACAACCTGAATTTTCAAGTAACCGACGCGGGCTCATCTCAACCACGACATCAAATATTGGTGGGGCCAAACCCCCTGGCCCTTCCTCTATCTATGCCAATTGAACAAAACTAGATCTAAAACTGGGATTTAACTATTATCAGTGCATTTTCCATGTTTTCTTTGTCTAACTGCACAGGACACATTTAGAACCACGCCTTGGTTAGGTGAATGTGAATCGGCTTGCCATTTTAACATGCAGGGTGGTAGTTTCAATGCTGGGGAGGTATTTGTATGCAGGGCTAGGGGTAGATGGGCTAGTTGACTGTCATTATCACATCTTCCATCAACCAACCAGAAACTATACAATAACTAAACTAACATACACAAAGTCATGGTATGAGGAGATATGATGAATATAGATTTCAATAGGGGCATTCAGTCACTACTCATTGTTATTTGCCAAGGTCCAAGCAAGAGGGACTTGCTCAGATGGTGGCACAAAACGAAACCTGGAACTAGATTTAGCGAGTGTTTTTTATCATAACGTATGATGTAGTTAATAAGAAATTGTGGTCAACAGGCAATTTCTAACGGTTGCTAATGCAAATATGTTACCTAGCAAACTGCTTTGGTCTTGTGGTGTTGGCAAGTGCTTCAAAATAAAGTTTATAGGAAATTTAAAGTTGTAGACACTCAAATACAATTCTAGTCCGTTTAATACGAAATCTCCATCAATTGATAGGTTGGTCAGAAATCTCAAATTCAATTGATAGTTGGCTTCAGGAACGATGTTATCTATCAAACTGGATGACTACGATCAATTGGTGATGTAAATCTCGTTGTTGCGATTACTTGTTCTCGTCCTTGACTGAAGTGCTCGATGATCACGCTGCAACAAAAGTGTGTAAACCGCCGCCATAGGACACGTTATCCGTGGTATAAATGACAATAGTACTATGACGTCTGGAAGGCGTAAACTGGAACGACGCTGGCGCAAAAAACAACTGAGCAAAATCACTGCGTTATGTTGAACAGAATGACAAAGTTATCAAACTGGTTCAAGAGGCGAAATAAATTACTACCAAGATGCACTTGAAGACTCAAATAGTAAATCAATGTATCAGATAATAAATCGTCTGCTAATAAGGATACCATCCAAACCGAACTGTGACTCCCCCAAAGAACTTGCTAATAAGTTTTGCAATTTCTTGTAACTGTTTCCAGAATTAGAGAGAACTTGACTGCCAGGTTGCTCATGTGTCCCCAATTAAAAGTGACACTCCAGACAAGCAGATGTACACGAGTAGTGTTAATACCTATCTAAGTACAGACTGATGAGGTTAATGTTGTTCAAATGAATACATTTAAACAGGTTAACAAATGAGACGTTTCTAAGATCATAATGGACTTGGTAACAAATCATGCACTATATACCCATTACCAATGTCACTTTAAAAGAGTTGTTGCCTGAAATCCTTACCTTTCATTACTGACCTTGTTAATGAGTCTCTTGCCAGTGGTGTCTTCCCCGGAATGCTCGCAGCAGTGGTGTTTGCCGCTATTTGACGAAACAATCTTTAAGACCCTAATGATTATAGCACTCTCGCCCATTTTCAATATATTGTTTATTTTTCTCAGATCATGAAAAGGTTTGTTTGCCAAGCAAATTAACGACCATATGTTTAAAAACATTTAAATGAAGACTTTCAGTTTCAATCAGCCTACAGACCCTACCACGTACGGAAACGCGCTTTGCTCTCCGGTCAAAATGACATATGACTGCGTTGGACATAAGCGGGCCTCCTGTTTGTGCTCTTAGATCTTTCTCAGCGTTCGACACAGTCGTCAGGTGTCATTATTCGCATGCAACACACCTTTAACATATCTGGTAGCGTTTTAGATTTGATTCGATCTAAACCTCCGTGGCCGCTCATTTAGAGTCTTCATGGATGGACTTTTTTCTGGCACTCATAAAATATGTTTTGGGCATGCCCAGGGATCAGTTGTTTCTCCGATGTTTTTCACTTACTATACACATCCGGTTGGTCAAATTCTTCGGAAGCATAATGAAGTTTTCCATTTCCTATGCTGCCGACAACCCCAGATCTATGTCGCTTTCAATCCTAAAATACCCGGTGAGCTCGAGTCCGCTTTAAATACAAAACTGTCTAACTGCATTGACGAGCTGAAGTTATGGATGACGGCAAATAAACTCCAACTTAACAGTCAGAAGACAGAGAATTCTTTGTCGCTGCCACAAATCATTTGCTCAAGAAACTCCCCACACCAAGATCTCAAGCTCGATTTGGTGATACTTAACTTGAACCACTTGAATGTGTTAAAGACCTGGTGTTTCCCCTTCGACCCCACAATGTCGATGTCAAGACAAATCAGCTCTATCTGCCGTTCAGTGAACTTTCACCTTAAACATATAATCACCGTATCCGCCGCTACATGGACTTCAACACCTGCATACCATATCCTCGCTCCTGGTCATCTCACGTCTCGACTATGCCAATTCTTTACTTGCTGGAACAAAATTCTAATGAATCAATCGTCTCCAGGTCCCTACAGAACCGTGCGGCTAGGATTTTTTTTTCATTCTCGTCGTGATTAAAGTGCAATGCCACTCCTAAAGCAATTGCACTGGCTGCCCGTAAAACAACGGGCTTGCTTCAAGATCATGCTTATAGTGCACAAATGCCTGGCTGCTGAAGCGCCGTCCTATCTCAACACTTGCCTTACTCACTATGATTCTGGTAGACCCGGCATGCGTTCTTCACAAGATACCACACATCTCAAAGTGCCTCATACTCGTCTTATATCAGCTGGTGATACTGCCTTTTAATGCCTTTGCACCACGTGATTGATAAATCTTCCGAAGTTCCATAAGATCTGTGGCACCAAACTACTATTTCAGAAAGGTCTGAAAACTCATTATTTTCCCCAATAGCATGCATCCTCATTGTCTCGGGATCATCTCATCCTTTGTGTTAATAATTGGCTTTTTAACCATGCTGTTTGTTTTTTGTAGCCTAATCATTTTTGGTATATTCTCACATGTTTTATTGTCTTCGTATACTATTTTTGTAAGCGCTTTGATCTTTTGGAAAAGCGCACAACAAATGCTCCTTTAATTATTCTTATTATTAATATCATTGGTCCGGTCATCCTATGGTAACCGTTGCTCAGGAAAATGTGTTACCTAGCATCGTGCTATACTATAGAGAGTTTATTTGGCTTCCACCCCCTGAAAATGTTTTAGAATGTGTTTCGATCATTGTGCCAAGTTTCATGCTTTTATCATAATCGACTTATTTTCACCCCTCGTCTAGACTATTCTGGCTGTGGTATTTTCAAGTACCTTACAAGTGAAGTGTTCAAGTGTTTTCACCAGGGGAAAGGTATGCATGCAATATATCACCAGTGTAACTTTTCATTGCAGCTATGGGAGTTATGTAATTTTCCAACACATCTTTCACGCTCCCCGGTCCCTCCCCTCGTAAATAATTAACGGCCCGCTTTAAATTGGTTGTTTAAAGCTATCTCCCGTCCGTACGAGCTGATGAACTAAACCCTTATGTCGGTCGTCCCTGGTCGTATACCAATTGACCATAGGAACTTAGTACATTCAATTATATGTATGGAGATGGCGCTTTCTAAGCGGCGAGAAATCCGATCATTATATCTAGAAGGTATGTGTTTCTTTGTTTTTTGGAAGGTCTAGGCATCCATAATACATATTTGATGAATAAGGACTCATGACACTTGCATAGCGTTACGGGAAGTTTTTGGGAAGTGCTGATGCACCTAAAAAACATAATATATATATATATATATATATATAGATATATATATATATATATATAATATAATATTATATATATATAAATTGATGACTGCTGGACCGTTAGTTTTACTCGAGTTTTCAAACGCTTGTGTGATCATCAGACAACTGGCTGCTTTTCGGTGAATGCGGAGAATATATAGCGGAGTTGCGGACGGTCGTGAGAGAAGTTGGTGGGTGGTAGAGGGCTCATGATATGGGACAAATTGCGACGTCGAGAGATATAGTAGTCGTATTATCCTAGGGTGATGCTGGAGTGGTTTGCTACGTGAATTTGTTTCTCAGTGGCGAGCACTTGGATATCAGTCGGTCGCTGTTGAGTATTCTGCGGGTTTGGTCGGCATTGGTGATGGCCAGCTTCTCGGTGAGGCAGAGGTTCCGCATTTCCTGGTTCCCGCGCTGGAGTAGGCTGGGCGGGCGCTGGACTACGATTGACCAATGTATGTCGTAGGGTTGATTGTTCTTCTTGAGCTGCAACACTTATTGCAGAGTTCGTGCTGTTTCTTGGTGCTTTTCATTTATTTCTGAAAGGATGTCCTTGTGGTTTGTGAATCTAGTCTTGAAAAGTGGTTCCGTCAGTCCGATGGTACAGTTTGGTTAGGTTCCCTGTGTCGCTACGGTTGACTTCGGCGCTGTAGAAGATGTTAGGTTTTTCAAACAGGTTCCTTGCATTGGGCACAGGTCCTTGTTGCGGCGTTTGCATCCATGTTTGTGGTAACATGTGAGTCAATAAAAAACCCCTAAATTCAGGAAAGATTTTTTTCTTCCAAAGGTTAAACGTTTATTTTGCTTTCATGTTTGTCTTTGGTGTTTTTACAGAGATAAACATGCTATCAGAAATTTTTAATTTGGTGTCTGTGGGACTTTGGGGTTCAGAACTATGTCAATTTTGCGGAAGACCTAAAAATGGCAGTTTGGCCGATTTTAACCATACAATGTGCGGAGAGACTGACACACCGATGTATACCATAACATATATAGCAAGACAATTCACACATGCACTTCGATAGTAATCGATTTCTCTCGAAAAAAACCTTCAGTTTTTGAATAAAATGGGCTATTGTGTAACATATTATAAGTAAAATATCTTCCAAATTAAATTACCATGCAATGAAGGAGCCCTTTTATTGAAACTCCCTTCATATCAATGTCTCATCCATAAACAATAAACGTCTAAGATTTTTGTTTTACATCGCTAAGGTTTTATTTTGCACAAATACAGTATACTCAGCGTCCAAAAATTGCAAGAAGAGAACTAAGCTGACATTTCTGTAAGCAATTGAATTAAAACTTAAATTCAATATCGCAGTGCTGTTTTTAAGCAGAATAAAAAACTTTTTCTATGTTTTCACTTTTCTCCCAAGTTTCGTTGTAGGTTAAAACACGAACCTGCTGCACCAAATACACTGTGGTATTACACTCATCTATCTTGACTTTTTTTCAGATTGAGCATTTTTTTTCACTTAGCATTTTCTTTTTTAATCTCTGGGATATTATTTTTATAAATCCGTCATTACTCACAACCACCTTCTATTGTTTAATAATAATTTGGTGTTAAATGTTTGTAATTTATATTATTTTGTTGTTTTTTGGTTTTGTAAAAAAAAACCTTACAATGGCTCAAAAAGGCCAAACGGGGTTTTTAAGTCTCACAGCAAAATAGGCGTAACCTCTTTCTCCAAAGTCCAACTGACCACCAAATTAAACGTTTTCTGAAAGCCTGTTTATCCTTCTTTATAACCATAGCAAACATTTGAGCAAAAACCATTCTTAACTATTTTAATTATTTTTTATTCTGAATGTAGGGGTTTTTTTTACTCACACTGTAGGTTGATTATCCTTAACGGCGATCTTCTTGTTGTGGGTTTTGATGATGCTGGCGACGTTGGGCATGCAGCTGTAGCTGATCTTGACGGTGTTCCGGTTGAATATCTTGTGGAGTTTGGATCCGGCTGGGAAATGTTTGTCGATGAGCTTGATGAATGATCGTCCGATGTTGGTGGAGACGTTCTTGCTGAAAGGCGGGTTAAACCAGATGATGTTACGTTTACGTTTGCGGGTCGTCCTGTTGCACGGTTCTCTGTATGTGAGTTCCTCGCTGTATCCGCTGGTTTTCAGAGCGTCGTTGTAGAATGCTGATGCGTTGTTGAAGGTATCTCTATTGTATGAAATATCTGATATACGTCTGCTTATGGAGGATGGTAGGTTCTTGATGATGTTTGGTGGGTGGTTGGAGAGCGTGTGGATGTAGACTGGTCGGTCGTTGGGTTTGCGGTATGGGTAGTATTTTGCCCGTTGTCCAATTTGAGAGTGATGTCGAGGAAGTTGCCTGACTTTCAGTAGAGCAAATCATAAATTTAATATTAATTAAGTACCCATTACTATGCCACTACCCTGGGTTTCACGCTAACGTGTAGCGATCATCAGGATGGATTGAGTTATGAGTTATCAACACTATTTCTTTTTAACACGATCTGCTGGTTTGTTACCATGATGACAGTTCTAACGAGTTCAGTTCGTGTTGTTGAGCAGGTACTGAGGCTAATTTCCTTTGCCATGATATTGGCGGATCTTCTCCAATACAAAGAATTGCGTTATAGGCTGAGAAATTAATTAAATTCTGAGGTGAAGCTGGAAAAACTCCGCAATAGAAGTTCCTTCACCACAATGCATTCTTATACGGTCCCCAGATACCATACTAAAGTCCAGAAAAATCCAAGTGGTGAAATATGACTAAGTTGCATAAATCCAAAATGGGCCGCAATTCTAGATTTTTTTTAAAAAGGATGTTGTTGTATTTCTATCTCAAATATCTTTTGGCACCTATAATGCCTACATTTGGTATATATTTATGAAGACATTATTGTATTCCTTATACAGACACCATTCATTCTTGACAGAAGTGTACTTATTTTGCATAAATCCAAAATGCCGCCAATTCTACGATTTTTTTTATTACACTGATTTTGTTTTTTATGGCTATCTAAATAATTTTTGCCACTAAATTTTCCTAAAATTTACTAAAACATTTCATGGCGTTTTATTATATTTGTCATTATACCTACACTATACATGCTTAGTAGAAGTAACCTATTTGGCATAAATCCAAAATGGCTCCCAATTCTCAATTTGAAGCAAGATGTCAAACCTTTCATCGGTTATAGACATCTATGATTACTTTACCAGACCAAAAACACATTTAGAATTTGTTTGAACTATCACGGCGATATAATTCTTAGAGGCAACCACCTCCACGTACCCACTTCACCACACAAGACACCCACAAAGACACAAGACACACATCACACCACACACGCGCGACGCGCACCCCGCGCGCGCGCGCATGGTTGAAAAGTGTCTCTTTGTATCTATAATTTAATATACTTATTACCTTCATGATAAAATTTGTTATCAAAAAATTAAAAATATTTGAATACTTTTTCCTGGCTCTTTGGGGCATCAAACAAAATTAAAGTTGTTCTCCAATATCATTTACCAAACCTTACCAACACATTCATATAACCGAAAACTGTTTGATTCTCATTGAAATACCTAGTATAAAATAAAAACAGGTTTTCATTGATAAACACCCTTTTTTATTTTTAAACCTTGGATTTTCAATTGCAAATTCTGGGTTATCACCGATATACTAGTACCTAGTTTCCATTGAAAATATTTTTTATTAAAAAACGCATATGCCCCTCGCCAAGAGAAGATCCACTTTTTTCAACCAGACCAAAGATACAACCCGAGTTTCATCGAGAATCAAGGTTTATCGCCTGAGAATCCAGTTTTTCAAATGGAACCATGATAGTCAATCGAGATTCCAATTTCGTCATCGTGAATTAGTTTTCAATCAACAAGCTTTCCTTCGGCGATATACCAATTACCATCAATAATCCAGTTTTTTTCCAATTGAGAATCGGAGACTTAAACCTCACAGCATCAAGACGTGGGCTAATCGTTTGCGGTTCTCTCCTCCGAGTCCGTTGAGTTTGACCCATGCTTTCCTATCAGAACAACCTTTGGGCTTGCTAAGATAGGCTGCTTTAGGTTCAAGTAGAAGACACCATTGCTAAGACCATCTGGCGTTGGTCCAAGATGATCCATATGATGTGGCGACTGCAGGATGTCATGGATTGGGTTCAAAGTGATTCCATGGAAACTCTCTCTGATCCTTAAATAGTGTTTGTAGGAGGAATAGGTTACCAGGTTCGTCACACTTCTTGGCGACCTATATCGTCTGAAGGATCCTCCAAAGGTTTGCAGGAGCTATGCCAGACAGAATTGGAAGATATTCTACAGGCATCGCCAAAAGGCAACCGCTAACAAGTCTCATTGTATCATTCAGAATGACATTAATCTTGTGTGAATGTACACTGTGACTCCATACTGGTGCGGCATATTCAGCAGTTGAGTATGCCAAAGCAACAGTTGATGTGTGTAAAGTGTCAAAGGATGCACTACATCCAGCCCCCATGAGCCTTCTGAGGAGGATGACACGAGACTGAGTCTTGGCAGCGACTGTCTTGGTGTGTTGATGGAAAGTAAGGCTGAGGTCAATTATGACGACAAGGTTCTTTGGTGTTGGATCGCGTGACAGTTTTTCTCCATCTAGAGTGATGTTAATTTCTATTTTAGCGCAGTGGTTTGCAAGGTGGAAAATAGAGCCGACAGTCTTGGGTTTGCTGAGTTTCAAGTGCCATCGGTGGAAGAATTGGCTTACAGTGACATGGTCTTTGATGCCTTAGAAGCACCAAGGCCTCAAGGCTATTCCAAGTACAGTATCGTCTGCGTAGGAGTACTGCAAGGAAACTCCCTTCGGCATATCTGAGACATAAAAGTTGAAGAGACTGGGTACCAGGACATAACCTTGTGGGACACCATTCCGAAGTTTGGGTTTCCTATGGCATTAGTCCTTGGGCCAGACAGCTAAAAAAGGGTGTTCACTACCTAAGAAGGGTACAAATTCTAGCAATACTTTTTGAAAAGCTACATGTCTCTAGTGTATGAAATGCCATGCTAGGTAATTCTAAGGAGTAGCTTAGTCTCAGAATTCAGTTTTTTTTTGAAGAGTGTGAAAATCCTCTATTGTAAATCGATATACACAATAGGGATAACAATAGACAGGATTTGGTCAATTGAATGACTTATACATTGGCTCGGGTAACTCTAACTATCACTTATTAATATTTTTTAAGCAATATGCTTTATGAAAGCATAAATATTCTTCTGGTTCCATTTTTAATACATATCACAGCATGGGAAAATATTTTTGTATCTTAAAAGAAAAATAATTGCTCTTAACACAGGGTTTTATTTTTGGAGACTCAGAATATCCATTTTGATAAGATTTTTCTTCTTTTTCCCCAACCGAGAGCTTTTTGCCCCCACCCCAGGGTGCTAATTTTAATCACATTTTGGTAAAGAAACTATCATAAGCAAGCCATTTCAAGCACAAAGCATATTTGGTTGACCCACTTACACCAACAAAATGCCTCAATAAAGCTCCACCCCAAATGCCTTTTTTTTAATTTTTGTTTGTTTAATGTTGAAATTTTTGAACCTCTCGAATTACAAAATTCTTGAACATAAGCAGGCCAAAGGGCGCCTTGCTTAATCCCACCCCCAAGGAAATTGAACCTACTAGGTTATTATCAAGTAAATGGCTAAATTTTTAAAATCTAAAAAATCTAAAAATTAAACGTTTTGCAATCATTGTAACAGTTCTAGCGCCCTGACGCAACCCTGCAAGATCGACCTAACTCAAGCACAAAGTGTTAGTCAGTGATTGAGGCTTCTATTAGTTCAGATATGAACAACTGCAAATAACCACACAAATGAACGAAGAATCACTTTTTTTCAGCAGCTGTTTCTCTTACTTCTCTCTAAACCATCCTTCTTTTCAGAGAACTATGCTAAGAATCATGTGAAACACCCAATTTTAATATCCACCCTTCCCAAAGGTACATCACAAAACATGAGAGAATACACTTTCTTAGCATACGTTGGGTTTGTCAAGATTCAAATAAAATGACAAATCTTAATTAAATCAACTCTGCTTGCAGCCCCCTGCACATAATCGAGTGCCATTCATTCGTTTATGTCCTAGTGGCATCGGCAAACGAGAAAGGATTATTCTTCCCGAATCCCACCAACTAGAAATTTGAGTTATAGCTATAGGAAATTTTTGCCCCCACGTTTGCACGAAGTGGCCCACCTCTCAAAAGTTTACCATGCAATTGTATTGTTAAGATTGACAAACATGATTTAACTAACTTTTTAAGGCACAATTTGCATTTAAAAATATCATGCTGTCCCCAATATGTTAACACTCGAAACGACATTTTGATAAAAAGAAATGTACGCATGGGACTTTGTTTTGGTATCCCTTTTAAAAGCCAATAAATAACTTTAATATGGCATTTATTTCATTCCGAATCCGATACGTAAAATAAAAGATATCTTCATCAATTATTAGAGGCCAAATCAACTTGGTCCGATTTCCGCCTTAGACCATTTGGAATGCATGATCAACATGAATACACTTGGCTTCATGGCACATCTTCGTTCCATCTTAAAAGAACACAAAAGATTTGCGTGTTTTTCTATTTAAGACAGACCTCGAGATTCCTGCACCGTGTTTTACCAAACGTTCAACATCGTTTGTATCTACCACAACTGCTCTTCTAAAAATAGAAATGTTGGCTTGAGGTCCTTGCATTCTGGTCCGTGGACCTGTATGGCCGTGCCACTGGTGTCTTTATTACCAATTCTGCCTGCTTTATTAGCCCATGTAGGCTTATTCTCAGCAGTGTCTCTTTCTTTTTTTTATACTTTCATGTTTTTGTTATGTATTCTGGTCTATATAATCATAGAATTTTCTTGGGAATCCAATAAGGGAGTGTCTGATTGTTTGGTTTCAACTTCTGGTATTTAGCGATTTGATAGGGCTACCTCTGCTAATGAAAGTGAATTGATTAAATATTTGAAAAATACATAGTATTGGTGAGCATAAAGACAATTATCACACTTTATGACACTAAGACGTTCAAAATGGATTGTCATATCTTCAATGTTCAATTATCAATCATAACAAATCATAACACAATTTTGATAGTTACACAATCATGTTTCACGCAATCTTACAAATGTAACCCACTGCAAATCGGACGCCAATCCGAATTTATACTCTCCTTTTGACGAAGCATATCTTTTGGTTTCTACAAATCGCATTGAAATGAATAAACGGCAAATAAAGCTTATTTAGTTAGCTTAAGAGCATACCAAACATAGACCCATGCGCACTTTTATTATTTCCAAAATACTGTGTTTCTAGGTGTTACATTTTTTGGGGACAGCCTGTAATCTGTAACACTACCAGATTTTTTAAAACTATAAAACCTTACAAGAACTAATTCAACTTTATGTTTCCTATAAAGCACCAAAACACTTAACCAACATCTCAATTGAGACCAACAGAAGGCCAACGGAATCATAACGCACATTTTTTGAAGAGCACACCCAATTTCCCTAAAAAAAATTAGAGTTTTGCACAGTTGCATTCATGGTTAGTAAACTATACCTGTGAATGGTAAAGCCGAACATTTCTATGTATCGCAAAAGAAGTATTTTGTAATTAAGATAATTAACTCGGAGATTGCCTATTAAATCAATGGCTGGTGGAAACAGCCTTCCAATTGAAATAGCCTCAGCTGATACCTGAAATAGCCCCATGCATGTACGTGTCTACGCTCTCCATTAGTTATCGTTGGTCAGGAGAGTCAAATTATAGGTCAGATCATTTTCTTGAGGTGGCACTATTTTCACAATGGACGGGCAGAAATTTGGCATTGTCCAGTTCCGCCGTCAAATTTTTTACCATGGAGGATCGGATTCTAATTACAAATTGTTTCTTTTATGAAAAATTTTCGCACTTTTAAGCATTACCATTCACAGGTATGACAGTTTCTAACCAACTGTGCAAAAATCTCAATTTTGAAAAACTGAAAAAAAATCATTTTCAAAAAAAAAACTTGCTGTTATTGCTTAACGTGAACAGATGATCAAAATTAAACGGTACAGGTGGGTTTTCCATGCTTAAAATAGCCACTGGCGTAACAGCGGGGCAGGGTGAAAGGTCCCCCCACCCTATATCTTTGACATGGAAAAAGTGGACCTATCCTAAATCAGCTTTTTGGCCTCCCACTGGGACATTTTTACCTAAACCCGGAAAATCGGACTTAAATCACCTCCAACGGGAAAATTGCCTCAAAACCGGGGAATATTCCCCCTCTGACAAGTGACCCACGCTACGCCCCTGAAAATAGGAAAAGTTGCTTACGGTTGATAGCGGCCTGTGACAGATTTGGTTGCAAGAAAACAGCAATTCTGTTTATAAATAGTGATAGAAAAATGTGCCTCACTAACAGAAAGGGTGCAATGATGAAAAGGCCCTTTTAAGCTTTTGAATATTTTACGCTTTCATTTGGGTCATTGATATTGATTTCACGTACGTTATTTCGAAGTAATTCTACCAGCAATGGCCCCCAAATTAAAGCGACTTCCTTAAAACCCCTCTCCCTATTTAACCAGGCTGGTACACAGGCGTAATTTCACCAAAGGGGCAAAAAGGTGCACTTTTAATGATTTGGTGTGAGAAAAGATACAAATGTCGAGAAAATTGACAAGAATGTTCACCTTTTGGACGATGAGATGTTCACAAAAGTCAAAAAATTGACATGGGGTAGTCCATTTTTTGAAGTGTCATACCCAGCTACCTACAATCTTAACTGAAGGCGAGTTTCATCGTCTTAAAATGAAAACTTTTGGAAATGGGCAGGGGGGGGCTGATAATATGGCATTCGCCCTCCCCCCATCCCTTGTTCAAAAAGTGTGGTGGTCGTGTCTCTGACATCCCCATGATTTTCCTCCATAGAGGAAAGCTATTTGTAAAAATATATCTTATTTTGATGAAAATATCATCCACTGGACTATGACATATGACAACATCTGATTTGACCTTTGGCCATTTGTGCTGTATCTCCCTAACCAAAGGTCACAGAAAATTATGACGGTACACTGTTTCTCTCTTGGATCATACAAACAAGTTGGTATGTGTTCCAATTGAGGATCACTTTCAATTTTAGCCCCTATATGACCACTCCAGATGACATTTATTGACCCCTAACTGGACATAGCTACTCATCTGAATTTTCTAGCAGCCTTTTGGTATATCCCCAGTGGTGCCTACACATGGTAACAAAATCATTTTTGTTACCCTTTTAGGTAGTGAAAACCCTTCGCCATGGTCTACCTTGCCATTTGATGTCCCGAGGGACGAAAGATCCGGGATGACCAGTATTGAAACTGGACAAGCTTGACATCAGGGAAAATTGTGAGTAGCTTAAGGTAGAGACTCAATGTTCAGACTGGATCATAGGTGGCAGATAGAACTATAACGACTGCTCAAATTGCTTTTTCTGAGGCTGTCTCGATATCATGGGCAAGTTTGCTATCTGATCTGTTTGATTTACCACTTTGAAAGCCAATTTTGGGTGAGTGGTAGATTTGCCTTGACCGTATCATGATCCTATTGAGTATTAGTCTCCCAAGCAGCTTATATGTGTGAGATAGCAGCGAGATCGGTCTGTAACTCTGGGCTCGCTGCTGGTTTGCAAGGGCTTCGGATTACCTGAATATTTTGAGGTCTTCCATCTTGAGGGAATTGTTGATGATCCCAGAGAAGTAGGAGAGAAAGAATGGGAGCCATCGCACAGCTTTAAGTTGCCTTTGCTCCAGAATCTGTACATGCATGCCAGAGCTTCCCTGCTTGGAAGTGTTGATTGTTCGTGATTCATTATATGTGAATGTTTAAGACATGGGACTCGACGGTGGAGAGGTTAATAGAAGTTGTAAATCTCTTCGTTAACAGCACATGCGTGGGATTTTGCATGTGGGGTGTGGTCTTGCACTTTCCATTGGTGACAAGTATTGAGGACGATGCAATTTGCAGAGACATGACGACTGCTTAAACTGGGACAGCTACGACCATGCCAGTGAGCTTGTTGACGGTGTTTCAGGCATTGCAGCCTGGATGGTAAGTTTGATATAGGCTATATCCCCCTCGTCGAATTCCTTGTCCCAACAGGGGGTATAGGGGTTCTGCCTTTGGAAACGTGGACTCTGCGGTTTCCTACCGGGAAAATCATTTTTTACCAAATCCTATACCACATGCACCCACCGATGTACGAGTCGATAAAATAAATAGCGCATATATATCTATGGTGTTTTGTGTGATACGGCCATTGTTTGTCATATATAACTGGGCGAAAACAGTTGGCTGTACATAAATTTTACCCGTAACGATTTACTCTTTGATGCCTGGTAATTATTTGCACCACAAATGTGCGCGTAGTTAAAGGAGGCGCACTAAAACAGCAGCGTGCATGGAGTGATGATTATCTCCGATCTTGGTGCATTGTGGGATAAGGAATTTCGGTAAAAAATGATTTCCGGCAGGAAACCCAGGATCCACGTATTGAATGTTAGCTGCTTGGCTGGAGCATAGAAACAGACGTCAGAGTATGTGTCATTGTTAGAAGACTGAAGAAGCCAGGTTTGGCACCTTTGGATGACAATTCACTAATGAGTGGTTGAAACTGTGGGATCCACTTGGCTTTCCTGAAGTTCCATCTCTTTTTGTTAAAGACGGAGTGTGACTTGATGTAACTTGAAGACCAAGATAGGACAGTGACCTGATCTCAGGTGAATCTAGGGAGAACTCTTTATGGAGCAGCGGGATTGATGTCTGGTGACTGTTGGAGAGGTAAACGACCAATGAGTGCTTGAGTATGTAAAAGGCAGATGGACCCTTACTATCAAACAGCAGTTAGCGGTGTTAGAGTAGTCATTCTCAACCAAGAACATAGCTATTTATTACTATTGTTAATGTACATGCCTACTTTTCAGCCACATGGGTTACACAAGGCACCAGGCTTACACAAGTTACCAGAGATATCAGTAGAAAAATAGATTAATAGGAATATAAATTTAAAGGTCCATCAACGTTGTGTTTCACATTTTCCCAATTTTTTTTTTTTCCCAAAGTTTGTTTAAAGTAAACTGGTAAAACTGTAGAATTGATCGTCATTGGGGTTTTTCAAGGTCTAGCACTCTGTATAGCATGTAAAGTTTAATACACTTATGACATGTATTTATGTACTGCAAAGCTATCTAGGATAAGAAATACAGCAAAGATTATAAAAATATGAAAATGGCGGCCCCATTTTGAATTTGATCAAATTAGTTATGCTTCCGACCAATTAGTTACATATTTAGATACAAACGTATAAAGATAATATATTATTTAATGTAAAAATATTCATTTTATGGGCCGTAACAGCAAATTAGGACTAGCTAATAACAAAATGAATGTAAAAACCTAGGAATGGCGGCCATTTTGGATTTATGCAAATTAGGCGTACTTACACCACTTGGATTTTTTTGGACTTTTAGTATGTCATTCTGGGGACCCTTATAGAAATCATGTGGTTTGAAAAAAATTCTATTGCAAATTTTTTCCAGGGTCATATACAATTTACCAGGCATATTACCTGCTTTCCTCTTTAATGTGTTTGATGTGGTGTAATATTCCCAGGTAAATGCCAACTCTGTGTTTTTCTCTTTTTACTTCCAAACGTATTTTGACAACTCTGATTCTTTCTGGTAGTTCTTATGTCTAAAATATTTCGTATGGTTATTATACCTGTCCTTAAATCTACCCCCTGACAAACCACGTAAAACTTTGACAGTTGCTGATGCTACAGTGGCTTTGTAAACGATGCTCTCGACAACCCAAGAGCGTGATTTAATTACTGACCTTTACGACTGACATTACCAGCCATTATTGGACGCCCATCTAGGATGCTATCTTGCAGATATCAATCATGTTGATTATGATATTAAAACTGCTCTGAATGAGTACTAGTGATATACACAAAATATTTAAAGCTCTTGGCTATATGTAATGAATTTTCACAGTTTGGGGCCAGCTTGAACTAATTAACAACACCAAGTGTATGTGTGTTTGTAGGTTTGTTTTTCTTCCTTTCTTTGTAATCACACTTACGGAAGTCACTAGTCTGTCATTTTCTGTCTTCCACTATTGCACTTGAGTAGGAGGCCGGATTCAGACTGCGAGTACGTAGGCGAAGAAAACCCAATTTTCGTGTGAAGAAAATAGACAAAAAAAGATTATTTTCGAGAATAATATATAATATCATCAAGGCTGCGTAGCACTAGTAGTAATTAAAGTCAAATGGCCAAATATGAAGGCAGTAGTGCCTAAAAAATTGTAATTTGTTCTTTTTTTTTTTTTTTTTTTTTTTTTTTTTTTTTGTTTTTTTTTTTTCTCACAACGTTTCGGGTTAAACCCTTTATGAAGTACAGAGAAGAGCTGGTGTTGTTGTTGTTTTGGTTGGTTGCAATGGCGCTTCAGCTGCTAAAGGCTATTGGCGCCCAAGAACTCAATTAGCTTCATTTTAAATTCTTCGCAGGACTTTAAGTGGAGCTCTTTACACTCAGCGTGACAAAGCGCAGTGGAAAGCATTTCATACACAGTTTAATGGTCGGGGTAGTCAGCGCGGAGCAGAGCAAATCTTCAACGGTGGTTTTGAAAATGAAGAAACAACTCCGACGTCATCGTCGTCATCATCATCATGATGTAAATAGGAGAAGTACGTTGTCATACTGTGATCTGATACCGTTCACAGGTATCGCCATGGACTGATGTGTCATCGGCCTCTTCAATTGGGAAGAGTGGTGCCTAGCCACTCCTTTTCAACCACCTATGGTACGAGCTCCAGATTAACGCCTGAGCTGGCCAATAGCCTGGGTACTCCGAGGGAGTTGTATCAGCTGGGTAGGCTTGGTAGGCATGCAGGCTTTTCCGGCCACCATGCGGCAAGCCTTCGTCTTGTCGCGTCTTATCGTAAAGGGGACTTCCGCTTCTTTTCTCTTATCTTCCTTCACGGTACTCGCAGTTTCCATGGGCAGTGCAGTGGTGGTTTCCAACTGCTCCTGCGTAGGTATAACTGGGATCACCGCGTCTTACTTTTCCATACAATATTCAAGAATACGCATAGCCTTACATTTCAATGGTGAGAAACAGTTCACTGGTAACGCTCAAACTCTGTGATAATATTAGAGAGTGTCCAAGTACAGGGAAAATCACTGGAGGATCCATAATTTTCCGAGACCGGTACCCCCAATACACGTCCTTAATAAATCAAAAACCAGTGAAGGAATCTCAGAGAAAGATGCAAAATAATAAAGTACATGATATAGTAAACACAGATCTACCTGTCTTATGGTGTCAAAAAACAGTATAATAACACACAACGTTGCGAAAAAGTATAAAGTGGATACCATATAAGTAGATTATGACAAATTGCAAGAAGCTAAAATAGATATCCAGTTGCATTTTAAAGTCCAGTCTAATTTCATGCCATGAGGTTCATGGTTCTAAGTTTGATGATAAGAGATTGTTCGCTTTGTGGCGGTCGTTATCGGAATTTCCAGAAGTAGAAAGAAAGCCGGTAATTTAGGCATATCAATGGTGTGATGATCACGGTTAAAGTGAGTGGCAACCGGTTTGCCAGCTGTATTGCTTCTGATAGTCTAAGGTCATCAGCAAAACGAACAGAAATGGGAGTTTAGTTTCTTCGATATAAATCTGATTGCATCGTCGGCCCACAATAGCATAGATCAAGTTCTTGAAAGTACAAGAAAAAGATGATATAATGTAAAGTCGAACCATTTGATCCAACAATTGCAGTAGATGCCGAATGTGCGCCAGACTGGCACAATTGCATCTAGGTCTGTCACAAGGAAGATACCAGAAGAACTGTTGTGGGTCAGAGGCACGTACAAATTATACCTGATATTGCGATAACCGATACGCGATAATAGCCGGCTTGGTAAAGATGGGCTTGGTGGATGGATGAGTGCAAAGGAGATCATAGTTCTTAAGGTGAGTTCTTGATGGTGAAATTACTATGATGGTAGTTGATAACCAGGAGAACGCGATCTTCATTGTCAATAGAAGCAGTTGATGGTTGAAGAGCGGTTGCTCTGTTTATATGACAGGTTTTCTGTAAGGCGGAGTCAATCACTCTAGCAGGGTAGTTACGGGTGCGAAAAATGAAGCCATCTCGTCGAACGTAATGATGTAGTCATGATCATTGCTACAGATTCTACGAAGACGTTGGAATTGAGCATATGGAATAGAGTTCTTGCATGTAGTCGGATGACTAGATGAGTATAACAGATAACTGTGTGAATCTGTAGGCTTGTAATATATAATAATAATAATATCAGCCAGGCCCGTACGCAGGGGGGGTGCGGCCGCACCCCCCCCCCCCAAATTCCACAAAAGGGGTAAAAGGTCCACTTTTTACTGATTTTTTTGATAAAAAGGTCCAAAATTTAGAGAAATTTTGACAATAAAGTCCACTCTTGGTGATTTAATGTTCAAAAGGTCCCAAAAAGGACGTTTTTAGGGGGATTAGGTCCATATTTAGCAAAAAAGGTCCACTTTTTCAAAAAAGGTCCACTTTTTCGAAAGAAAGTCCACTTTTTCTAAGTGCCGCACCCCCCCAAAAAAAAATAAATCCTGCGTACGGCCCTGATAGCAGCGATTTATATAGCGCCTTATCCTATTGGCCTCTAAGCGCTTTTACAGTAGTCGGAAGACGATCAGTATGAACAGAAATGGTGAGATCCAAGAATTGAATGGGTGTGTCTATAGTCCAGGTGAATTGTAGTGATGCGTCAAAGTTACAAACTGAATGAATCTCTCAAGATCTTCACGCGGTCCAGTCATAACTCCAATAATATCGTCAATGTAGCGATTGTATAGAAATGGTACGCGGCCATCATACGATTGAAAAAGTCTCTCCTCAAAGTATCCAACATAAATGTATGCAAATCCTGGCCCCATGTTAGATCCCATGGCTACGCCTTTAACCTGGAGGTAGTGTTGACCATCAAAACTGAAACCGTTAAGTGTGAGCACCAGCTCAGCCAAGCGAAGTATAGTTGTAGTAGAAATAGTTTGATCTACACGCTCAGGGCCGTACGCAGGATTTATTTTTGGGGGGTGCGGCACTTCGAAAAAGTGGACCTTTTATTTTGAAAAGGTGGACCTTTTTTGGTAAAAGTGGACCTAGCCCCCTAAAATGGTACTTTTTTGGACTTTTTATCACCAAAATTGGACTTTCGTGTCAAAATTGCTCTAAAATTTGGACCTTTTTATCAAAAATTTCAGCAAAAAGTGGACCTTTTGCCCCTTTTGTGGAATTTTGGGGGGGGGGGTGCGGGGTGCCGTCGCACCCCCCCCCCCCCCCCCTGCGTACGGGCCTGTACACGCTGATCAAGATAAAATTTCATAGCTTCCAAACCTTTGTTATATGGGATTGAGGTGTACAACGAACACACATCCATAGTAAACAAAACAGGTGTTCATCGCATGGAATAGTAACCTTAACTGGCATTTAATAGAACGGATATATTGAAAAAGAAGTGAATAGCATCCCTCTTTGCTATATTAGGCAGATAATAAATACTTAATATGAATAAAGCGAAAGATTGGATTGATAAACATAAATACATGAGTACAAGAATTATTATTAAAGAGGGACTCCGAAGAGAAACATTTAGAAGGCTCATAGTAGATATGTACGTATTGGTCCAAACCTGAAAGACTGAGCATCAGAAGATATCGGTTTGTGAAGGAATAAACATTATAACTTGGGACGAAATAGATCGATATAGCAGTGACGTCGCGTCGTATTTTGCTGGTTCTCAAAGCGGACGACGCAACTTCAAAAAATAGAGGGGGAAGAAATAGATCGATATCAGTGACGATACCTACGTTTACCGATCAAAATGTTTATTTCTTCACAAACCGATATGCTCTAATGCTCAGATTTTCTGGTTTGGTACAATACACCCATATCTACTATGAACCTCCTTCTTTTTTCTCTCCTGAGAAAAAAATATAAAAAATAATAATAATAATGAATATCACATTAAAAATAAACTTACGATCATCATCAGTGATAGTAACGGTAACTTGTGTGGAATCTACATCTCCAGCACTCGCAGAATTTAACAGAACCTTAAATATTTCGTCGGTTTCAAATTCTTGGTTATCTACAATATCAATAGCAACTATCTCTTCATCATCGCCTGGGGCGAACGTAACTACCTCGTTAGTCAAAGCAACGAAGTCCGTGCCTGCTGTGGCACTGCTAGTTATTGTACTAATTTCTGAGAATAAAAAGGTTTAATCTGGAGTTAAAGGGTGTTTTGAATCCACCCCATAATACATTGCAATGTGCCTATACTTTACAAGACATAAATTATGTCAGTGCTAATGGATAAAAACATTCAAAAGTTTTCTTGTGGATCCTAAAAGAAAGACATCTAAGTACTATTGCTTTTGGGGCTAAAATGAGTGTAAAAGTCAGAGGTGAAGTGAGGTGAAATTTCCCAAAACTGGTACATTGTGGGATGGACTCAATACACCCACTGATCCGGAGTTAAAATATATTAAAATGCCTTCGCCGATCAATATATTTTAGTAGAAGCTTCAGGCTGGTGTTCGCAGCGTGCTCCTAATTGCTTCCATTTTCCTTTAATAAAGGGACATAATGGCATGAAAAAAATTGACATAATGAAAAGGACCCTTACTGAAATCACTTCCACGAGTTTGAAAAAAATGTGGATGTTTACATTCTGTAAAAACAGTAAAAACAGGAAGAGTTCCAGGGTGGGGTGGCAGTTTGTGGCAATTTCTGGAACAGAAAAGCTAGGTGTTCAATTTACAATGTATCTAGCATGTTTTGCGACACAATCAAAAGCATTCAGACCAGGATTCAGGCATTGTACTTTAGGCTTTTAGTAAGATATTGATCTGTTAAGAGAAATATGGATTAACCGGGATTAGCACATATACAATAGCAATGGTCTGTGAGCTGATGACAACATGCTTTTCAAGTTGATAAATGCTGACAGTAATGTCAGCATCTTTGTTCCAGAAATCGCCACAAACTGCCACCTCGCCCTGGAACTCTTCCTGTTTTTACTGTTTTTACAGAATGTAAAGCATCCAATTGTTTTCAAACTCGTGGAAGTGATTTCAATAAGGGTCCTTTTAATTATGCCTGTTTTTTCATGCCATTATGTCCCTTTAACAACATCCGTAAACATTCTCACCACAAGTCGACAATTTGCATCTATGAATTGCTATTATTATTTTTACATTATATGAGACGTTTAGGATTTACACTCCAACTATCTTATTCATTTTAAAAGTAGTTTGAAATTATATATACATCGTTGACCCTCGTCTATCAAAGGAGGGGTGGTTGGTTGACACCCTCTTCCATCTTTTTCTATTACACTGTAGAATAGGGGAAAATTCGGAATGTTTTTTTCACCAAAACAAATATGGAATATCCTATTTTTATGCGGTTTTGGCTCTACTTAATGGGAAATTACTATACCCCAATATCCAGTATTTTCATACTTTATTCAACTTGGCGAATACTACATAGGATAGACAAGACAGTTCTGAATAATATCACCATGAAGCCGGGTTATTACTAACTGAAGTTACTGGTACTGGTACTCGTACTGGCCGTTTTGACGTGTGGTGAAGTTTGGTGATTAATAACTAAATAACAAATCTGGTCACCATTTGCTGAAAATTTGGTCGTTTGGTGATTTTAGCTTGTACTCTGGTTTGATATTGTTGTATTTCACCTACCTGTGAGTTTTAAATAAGAGCTAATGTGAAACAACATGCTCAAAGTTGACAATTTTTCCATAAACTGTGTAAAAGTGAGTTAGTGGTGTATAACCAGCGTCCAATATGCCACTTTGTTGTAATTTGAAAATCCTGATTCGCAAAGGAAATTGAATCTTCACCTGTTCACGTGAGATTGACCACATACACTGTTAAAAAAATTTCCGTAAATTTACGGAAATTTCTGGCAGCAGTATTTCCAGACATTTTTAGGGTAAATTTACAGAAATTTTTGTCAATTACGGAACTTTGACAGTAATTTTACAGAAATTTGTCTCATATTACGGAAAAAAATGTGTATTTGAACAGAATTTTTTTTTTTTTTAATTTAAAATTACGGAACCAAAAAAAGAGTCCGGAAATATTGCTGCCAGAAATTTTTGAAATATTTCCGTAAATTAACATTGTTTATGTTTTTTGTTTTTTATTGTTATTGTTTTCTCAAAACAAATTTACAAATTTACGGAAAGCTTGTTTTCTTAATTTACGGAATTTTTACCAGTTGTATGCATACACTACTTGGGCTATGGATCACGAACTGCCCGTTAAACCAAAAGAAACACGTATGCCATGTAGAATCAATGGACTTACCTACTTGTGTATTTCTGTTTAAGTACCCACTTCGCTTAACCGTAACAAAAATTGGTGTTCCAGCTGATTCACTGATAGAATAAACGGTGTCTGTTGGTAGGTAATGGTGTGCTGTTTGGGAGAGATAGAAACAAATAAAATACACTGCAAACATGGTGTTTGAGTCATAGTGAATAACATTCGCTTATAGTCATAAAAAATGGTATTCCATTATTTTACGTTTTCTTTTGCATATTCTCTTGAGCTATATTCTCTAATACCTGCCATAGCATCTGAAATAATTAGTTATGATTTCAATATCATCTACATAAATGATGCATTACAAAGCTCAGAAAAATTGCCACCATCATTTTTATTATATATATATGTATATTGGAATCCAATAGAAAAAAATAATAAACAGATCATGGCAGCCAATTTGTTATTACATATGGGACTGGAATAAAGATAGTTCTGCACACATTTTATTTTGCCGCTTCAGTCATTATAATCAAACAGGGCAGATGCCCAACCTACTGCTTTAAGACTACGCGGTACCCTATCTACTCTGCCTTATGCATAGGCGTAAATCCCGGGGGGATGGGGGGGGATATATCCCCCCCCCAATATTTTGATGAGGGGGGATGGTCAATACGATCATCCCCCCCAATGTTGATGCCCGTTCATGCGTTTTTGACCAAAAATAACCTCATATTTTACCATTTTAGTTAAAAAAAAAAAAAAAAAAAAAAAATAATTAGTTATGATTTCAATATCATCTACATAAATGATGCATTACAAAGCTCAGAAAAATTGCCACCATCATTTTTATTATATATATATGTATATTGGAATCCAATAGAAAAAAATAATAAACAGATCATGGCAGCCAATTTGTTATTACATATGGGACTGGAATAAAGATAGTTCTGCACACATTTTATTTTGCCGCTTCAGTCATTATAATCAAACAGGGCAGATGCCCAACCTACTGCTTTAAGACTACGCGGTACCCTATCTACTCTGCCTTATGACGTCATATACAATAACAACTTACGGTCATCATCTGCTACAGTGATCTTTATTGAGGAAGACGATCCACCAGTGGCGCCTATGACTGAATCTAGACATAATCCAAGGTACTCTTCGTTTTCTACGTCCCCGTCATTATTAACGATTAGAGTCACTTCTTTAGTGCTACTAGCCGGGCCTATTTTGATATCCGTGTATGGGTTGTCACTTGGATCAAGCCAAATATCTCCCGTGGATACTGTGGTGTCTGCTGTAGTTGTTATGCCACTTACGCCACTACAGTCCGCCCCATTGTCAATATCTACAAGAAGATTGGTTACGAAATAGGCAGTAACGTGACTTAACCCTAATTATGTTTGGATATAGCACAATCAAAAATAAAACATATGAGAACCGTAAGATAACTTTAATAGACTGGTGCACCTCCGTCGAAATTTAATGTTCATTACTCATCCACTCATTACACAAACACTAAGCTTATACCCTACACTCTAAATGAGCACCGCGATCACACCCATCCCCGGCACCTAACAACGTAACCGTAACGCTCTGAATGGTCAAATTTTTCATTGTTCATATATACCTGACTTCCACAACGATACTAGTTATTTTATATGTCAGTGGAAGATTCCAGTGCCGCTGGAGGCGATAGGTAACTGACTTAAATGTTACATTCTTAAAGCAGATATTAAGATTCATATAATTACATTACCTTACACCCGTGTGATATGGTATAGATAATCAATGATCAAGATGGCGTTCGTGAAAATAACAGGCTTGAGCGCTTGACTTGGTTAACTTCGACTCGAGCTTAGAGTGTGATATATAACTTAGAGTATGGTGTATAAATAAAAACAATTTTCCGGTAATACATCTCTATTCATTACACGGTTGCATTGGTAACTGGCTAGTAAACTATACCTGTGAATGGTTAAGCTCGAAAATGTCTATGTGTCTCAAACGAAGGAATTTTGTAATTAGAATAATTAATATCGGAAATTGCCTTCCAATATGAAATAGCCGGGAAATAGCGTCATGTACGTGTCTACGCTCATCCATTAGTTGTTTTATTGGTTCAGGCAAGTCAAGTTAGAGGTTATTTTCTTGAGGTTGCACTATTTCATCACTTCATCATGGACGGACATAAACTTAGCATTTCTAGCTCTGCCGTTAATTGTAATTACAAAATCACTTATTTTATAATAAATACGCATTTTAGCATTCTCGTTCACAGGTGTAGTTTCCTATACAATTACCAACATAACTGTGCAAAAATATAAAACTTTGAAAATTGGGGGCGCTCTTCAACAAATGTGCTGTTATTGCTTTAATTAATACATTTCGTTTTTTAGAGCTCGATTTACCATCCCAACGGGTTCTTGAGGCGCTCTACAGCTGTCTGTATAGCGTTCAGCACGACAGAAAGCGGTAATAGCAGAAAAAATTCACAGGAAGATGTCCGATAAAATTATTTGAAATTATAGATCTATTTTAGGATGCGAATAAGAGTATTGTTATAACATCGGTCGTATGTTTATGGCTTCATATAATACGCCACCCACTTAAAATTTCTCCCGCGTGATATGAGGCTGGATTTCGTTCTGGAAGAAGTTGTGCCCAGCAGATCCATAGAAGAATCATGGAAGTTTTCCAAGACTACCAGCTTCCTCTTACAGTCACCTTTATAGACTTTAAGAAGGCCTTTGATTCCATCAATAGAAAGGTTATGTTTGCTGTGATGCGGCATTATGGAATACGGGAAGCAGTAGTGAATGCCATAAGTGCGCTATACAACAACTCTAAAAGTGCAGTAATGGTCGACAGAAACATATCGGATCCTTTCGAAGTCACCACCAGAGTTCTTCAGGGTGATGTTTTAGCTCAATTCCTTTTCATCATATTAGTAGATTTTCTACTGAAGAAGGCCACATCAGATTGTGACACACCCTCGCCGCGCCAGACGATACCCAGCCAAAGTATTGAATGACTTGGATTTTGCTGATGATATTGCCCTGCTGGAATCCACTCTTCCGAGGGCATAGACACAGCTGACCAATACTGCAGCGGCAGCAGAAAATCTTGGCCTCATAATAAGCATATTCAAGACAGAGTATATGACTGCAAATTGTCATCCTCATCCAACACTTCAAGTGTATGGTGAATCCATCAACCATGTGACAGATTTCAAATATCTTGGCTCCAAAATGGCATCTGCTGCAAGCGACCTAAAAAGACGCCAAGCATTAGCATGGAGTGCCTTTTGGAAGCTAGAACGTCCGTGGAAAAGCCCCCAATTATCCATCTCTGCAAAAGTCAAGTTATTCAACACTACGTGTGACCATCCTGCTCTATGGCTGTGAATCCTGGGTGCTATCACGGGACATCGGGGGCAAAGTCGGCGCATTTGCTGCCTCTTGCTGTAGGATTATGCTGGACATAAAACGGAAGACTGTGTCTCAAACTGTGTGACCAACACTGAGCCTCTTATCCGCCTTTTAAGACATCGCCAGCTGAGTTTCCTTGGACACATCCTTCGTCTGCCAGAGGGGGAGCCTACTGGAAGATGCGCTCTCTGCGTATGACCTCGTGGCGGAGGGAGACCTGGACGTCCACGCGCCTCTTATTTAGCCTATATCCGGCGTGTGCTGTGGTATGATGGGGGCATGGTGCAGGCTGGGCGGGTGGCCGCTCTTGACAGGGATGGATGTGCATGGAGAAATCTTGTAATCGCCTGCTCCGCAGCCGAAGGATGATGATGATGATGGTGGTGGTGATATGAGGACACACACCCGTGACTGAGTCTAAAGCATTTTTTTTTATTCTGTATTATCCTTGTTACAATGATACGATCTTCCTTCATTCCTACCTCACCGATGCCTTCTCTCACTTCCTTTCGTTCTTTCTCTCTTTCTATTACTTACATACTTTGAAATTCAAAAACACGCTTACCAAAATATGTGCAGGTAGGATTATTACCACCCTCGGTTCTAGTGACTTCTAGCGTTATACTTCCTTCTGACTCCAATGCAGTGTAAGAGGTTGGGTCAAAGTTGAGCCGGGTTGGGTTTTCAGCTTTAGTTAATAAAAACAACAAAATCATCTGATTCAATTCTTATTGAATAGTTTTAAATGTCGTTGTAAAATACTAGCCGTCATCTTTTTTCACGTTCATAGCAAAAATTCCACGTCAATATCACTAATATCAACTTGTTAAATTGTAAAATGTCTAAAGTAAAGTATAGAAATAACGACTTTGAAGTGTAAAAAATGTTAACCTCTCACATTCCATGCAACTCTGACACACAAGGCCGGATTCTTATTCGCGTAGTATATAGCCTATACGGCAGCTACACCGTGTCTACCGCGGCAGATACTGCACAGTACACACTGGACTAGTTGCGATGTAGTACGTAGCTGCAAGACGGTGCTTCCAAAGTACACAGTTATTAAGTATAGGGTGATGCGTCTACTCAACAGTAATGAATAATGACCCTGTTGTTACCCACTAGGTGGCGAGAAGGTGGTTATGATGTAGACAGTACCGGAGTAGACACGTATCTACCCCGCAGTTACTATGCCGCCATTTTGACCAATTGAGTACGCAATACACTTGTTCTCTATTTAGCATTTTTTTAATCGTTTTTAGGAAAATCATTAACGAGGGCACGTGTGGTCCGGTGGATGCAACGACAGACTCATGACGCAAAGGGCGTGGGTTCGAGTCCCGCTGAGGCCAATGAGGGACTTTACCTCGCTTGTCTCACTCTACCCAGGTGCAAAATGAGCTGTTAGGAATATAGTCCATTAAGCGCCGTCAAAAGGTATGAGTATGCCTTGGGTATCTGTATGGCAGCTGACATATTCTAGTTGCAGCGAAATAGATGTAAGGCGCTTTGTGAAAGGTACTATATAAATTTCGACATTTATTTTATTACGAGATTAAAATCGGGCAGCATCATCACCCCCTCCTGTTCACACTCTTTGATAAGAAATGCAAATATATGCCGAAAATATATTTAAAAAAAAAATTAGCCATGTAAAATACCACGCCCGCTGAGAGCCGGAGTAATCACGCAGCTACTCCGCGACGGTTCCGACAATTGCCATGTGTCCGTCTATGCGGCAAAAAACACGGAATCCTGGCCGGCGAGTTTTAGTGGGTAGGTAATCCGTGTCTACTCAGTGGTAGCTGTGCGTCTATTTCCCCGGTAGGGGGGTTCTCACTTTATGTTTGGGTAGGGATGTGTGATCGGATGTTTGATCATCATAGAATCAAGCGGTTCATCTAATATTTGATGAAGTAAGCTGAAAGAAAGTGATCAGGCTGCAGAGGTGACGTTGAAACATCGTTAAAGATTCATTCATTAAAAGTAATGTTTAAATTAGGTGCGACTATTTATTTTCGTGATAACATCTGAGGATGTATTTCATTGCCCTAGTCTTAAAATTTAAGTTATTTAGCAGTCATACATTGCAATCATGATATTAAATAAATAATTAAATTAGGGTTGAAAGTGTGAAAATGTTTTCTTTTGGTTCTTGTGATCCTCCATTGTTCTTTTTTAAACGTCTTATGCCGTAATAACTTTTTTTTATAATAACTTACGATCTTTTCCATAAACGTTTACTTCACAAATTTGCAGATCGCCGTCCGCATCGGAAATATAAACGTACTGGCCATATGTGTTGATAGGACAAGTTCTGAAAATTGGTTCCATTACAGCATCAGCAGCTGCTTCAGCAGCCGTGACTGGAATTCCACACTGGGTGTTACTGGTGTAGTCGGACAACTCTTTGCAAGACCCTACTCGTATTATCATGTCTTCAATTCGATCGGGTGCTATAGTTAACGTGGAATAAAACAAGTTATGATAGATTACCGGTTTTTGAATGGATAACAACTTGATTTAGGTCCAATAAAATGAATGTGTTTAAATTGGCTTATAAATGGAAAAATATATGCGTAACCTCATGAAATTTGTGCATCTTCGTAGAATCACGCGTGTAGAATCATTTATATATTTAGTTTGTCTAGTAAACACTAAAATCTTCCTGACCAATGGCAAAACTTAAGAAATTCACTATAATTTTATGATGAATAACGGTGTCATACATAGAGACCATCTTACCAGAATCAGTTCGCTTGATAACCTCTACAGCGAACACATGGTACTCTTTCTCTAGGTCAACTCTCCACCAAGCATTTACAGCATTACCTGGTATAATTAAAACGGAAAATATACATTCTTAATCACATTTGTTTGACTCTATATGTATTTTGTTTCTTGAACATTTGAACTGTTTGAAGTAGGAGGCCAACAATTCTAGCAGCAGGTATAGGTAAGGGCATATAACGACTATCGCCTGAGCACAAACGTATTGGGAGAATCATGAAATAGAGGCCTACAAAGTTCAATGACTTGTGTGTTATAGCGTCCTCTATTGCACAATTTCCATGGACATCTGTGTAAAACTACGTTTGAGAAACAAATCCTTTTTGCTCCACGAATTTTGTAAAACATTGTACAGAATGTAGCTAGTGTAATAATCAAACCTTATCAGGTGTAACACTAATTGTTACAATTTTTTGATCGACTCTGGTTTGGCATAAAGCATAGAAAAAGGTTTTGGAGAAAATGGCTTTGAAAGTTATACCAAATAATTTATAATGGCAGAAATGTGATTTGTGCAATTACATTACAAACAATTACAAAATACATAAAATTTGCCTCAAATGTTATACGTGACCATACGCCACTATGTAAAATACAAGAATTTAGTTTTTGAGATGTTATGGCATTTGGCTATGCCAAAGTGGCGTACATTCTACATGTATTACAAATGTCGACTTTGAGTGAGTAGGTCAATGTGTAATTTTGAAATAAGACGACCGACATGTTGTGCTTATTTTTGCTTTAAATTGATATTCTACTTTCAATATTCCGAGGTATGCTTGCAAAATAATTATTATCAGAAGTAGCACATATGTTCTCATTATTAAAACAAACGATGCCCGACGTAAGTTACGTCTGGTGATTTGTAGCTTACCGCTGTAAAAGCAAAATGGACTGGTGCCGTATATTGTGTTGAGGTTTCCATCAACAGCAACGTCTCCACACTTTGTAGGTGAATCGTCGCAATTACTCTGATCTGTTGGTTTTCCTGTTGCTATGGACTGTAAAACTTGATTTGGAGAGTGGAAATAAATCACGATTAAGTAACAAACATCGACACAAAACAACAATACCAACATATACACATACCCTGTAAAAGATCCACCGTATTTTTACGATGAAACCGTCAAATAATTACCAGTTATTACGGTTATTTGCATGCAAATTTTACAGTTGACCGTAATTTTACGGTAAAATACCGTAACTAACAATAAAAAAATAAGCGTTTTACGGTAAAATACCGTAAGAATTACGGTAAACCGTCATATTTACGGTAAAATGGCTGGCAACTGAGTTGCCAGCTTTTTACCGTAAAATGCATTTTACGGTAAAATGCTTTACCGTCTTTAAGTCTAATTAATGCCTATTCTTATTCAGTGGGCGGGGTTTTAGTAAGCAAACACGCAATAATCATTGGTTGTTGCCTATCTTATATGAGACGAAATTAGATAGTGCGTCGTCGCGGAAGTGTTTACGCGCGTGTATAAAGTTACGCAGTGCACGAGCTAGTAGGTTTGGTTCATTTTTGACAGCGGGGGAATAATTTTGCCCTATTTACTAATATTAATGGAAATAAAATATTTTCGGTGATTAAAACAAACCAAACTAAATAAGAATGAGAATAAAAGATTATGATTTGTTGTTTTGCCCATCGACATCGTGTCATCATTGATTGGCCTAGTCCAATATTTTGAGTAGTGGATGCCGGCGCAGCGGTATCCACTACGATAAAAATATTGGACTGCCCATCCAATATGACACGATATTAGATAGGCAAAACAACAATCATATCTTTTATTCTCTAAAAAACAAAGCCTTTTCAATAGGCAGGTACTTTATCGACGGCTATGGCAGGCAGTTTGCACAATAAAAGAAAGAAACCAGGGTTCTCGACTAAAAGCATTTTTTTCACTATAGAAAAACCTGGTTTCTCAAAGTCTTTTTTTAAAAAAATGGTTTCTCGATCGAGAAACTACGTTTTCGAAAACTTGGCCTATCAAATTCGAAAAACGTGTTTTTCTAATCGAGAAACCAGATTTTTAGGGGGAAGGCGTTCAGACCTGAACTTATTAATTTAAGATTAATTTACTCAATGTTCCCGAACGATGACATGTTCGTGTCAAATACCATTAAAGCCCTTATTAAAAAGTTCTGGAAACTGTTTGAAATATTGTTCTGGTTGCCATGGTAACCGCAACGAGCCTCTGATTGGCTGAACACTACAAAACACAAAAATGCAACTGGTACCAAACTTGGGTGGTATATGCAGGATGAAAATATGCAAGGCACTGTGAACCCCCAATTTTATATGGAAGCGTCCAATCAGGACATTTTGCACCATAATTTGAATTTGAGGAATGAGTTTATAAATGTCCGCTTTCGTAGTGCCCTAGCTAGATATGCTTAATATCTATGGCAAATTTTACATGGTTACCATGGCATCCAGAAAAATATGTTACACATTTTCGAAACTTCTCATTAAGGGCTCTAATGTGGTTCGGGGACATTGAGTAAATTAATTCCAAGTTAAGGATTGAAAAGCCCCGCCCCTCCTCTTAAAAAATTTTTAAAACAAAATGTTTTAAAACAGGTTTCTCAAGCAAAAAGCTTGCTTTCTCAAAAACTTGGCTTTCCAAATTGAGAAACTAGGTTTCTCGATTTGAAAAACCAGATTTTTCGGATTTGATAAGCCAGGTTTTTGAAGACAACTGGTTTCCTGATCGAGAAATCAGCTTTTTCAAAAACAGACTTGGCTTTTCGAATTCTAGAAACCAAGTTTCTCAATAGAAAACCCTGATTTCTCGATCGAAAAACCCACTTTCTCGAATTTGATAGGCTAAGATTTGAAAAACCGGCTGAGAAACAATGTTTTTCAAAACATGGCTTCTCAAGTTTAAGAATCCAGGTTTTTCAATTTCGAAAAACGAGCTTTTTCGATGGATAAACCTGGTTTCTCTAATTTGAAAAGCTACAATTTGAGAAACCAGGTTTCTTGAGCGAGAGATCTCTCGCCCAGAAACCAGGTTTTTCGTTCGAAAAAAAAAACAAACAGGTTTTCGAGAAATCTGGTTGGTTTCTCTCTTGTGCAAAATACCTGCCGTATGGCTACAAGATCAACTTACCGTTATCACATATCTTCCAGTTACTTGCAATCACATCAGAAGAACAAGGAGGATCATCCTCACAAGAACATGAGCCAAATCCTTCGAACAAAACTGACGAAATTGACGTCAATGAATTGATATCACTTGTTATCGATATAAAAGGTTCTTCATCCTCAAATCCTATGTGAAAGCCTTTGTCATTCACCATAAGGTACAGCTCGGTGTACGCTGAAGTCGAAAGTCCAACCACACCTAGAGAAGTAGCTTCCTTTTGTCCACCATTGCTTTCTTGTAAGAAAATCTTAGCATCTGTTCCAGTACCTGTTTTGGACAATAAATCAATGTTGTTTTCTGTCAATCACTTAAGCATCCACAGCGGAACACGAAAAGGTCATCTGATTGTCAGAGAATAAAGAGACATCCTAACTGTTATAGAGTCCAAATTCCTTTTTAATATCTAATTGGGGGCTGGGGATAGGGTTAAAACACGTCATTCCATGGAGCACAAAAATGACCAGATGCCCTTCCTGACGCCAATTCACATTTTCAGCGGTGGGCCTAGTTCTACCGGGGTAACCAGGTATTCTGATGGGGTGACGGATTAGCCGCCGACAACTCGGCCCTGCGACATGTAGTTATGATTACGAGGATACCAGTAGCAGGCCCTCAAAGGAAACCTGACCTGACAACATGTTAAAAATACATCGGTCATCGGACCCCGCTTGTGTCGCCTACCATCGCGGTTAGTGAATGATATGTGATCTTGGACCTCATAAACAACGAGGGTTTGCATGTGAATTCCATAAACCAAGTTTTGGTTCCAATTGAACTTCCAACTTTTCAAATGAGGTTAATTTTACATTTTCAGCCTATTTTAGAACTTGACCTCACATGACCTTTGACCTTGGCATGTGACCTCATCAACAAGTGGGGATGTCATGTTGCACCTGTGACCCAAGTTTGGTTTAAATCCATAAAAGTATGAGGATATTACAGGCAAATGTTAACCCTTTTTCACAACAACAGACAAAAGACATCAACAACAACAACAGACATCAACAACAACAGTGGACAAAGTGATCCCGGTGTGTCTTCCTGTCATAGGGCAGGCTACACAAAAATCTCCCGTGTTTAAACAAGTATTTTATTTTCAGCTTAGTCACTTAGAGCGACCTTTACTACAACAACATCCAACAAAACAATACAAACACTCAACTTCGATCGATCTTGAGGGCGGGATTTCGTTTATATTTCGCAGGAAAACACTGATTATTGGCCTTAACTAATAATTATATTCAACTCGAATAACCAGTGGTCTAGAGCAAAACCTATGGATAAGGGTACTAATTACAATTTGTGCTCTATTACAATATACCCAAGTTTGGCTGCAATTTGAACCCCGTGTCAGACCAAGGGGAGAAACGCGAACGAAGTGATGCCTTTGGTCTGACAGGGGGTGTCAACATGTCAGAAAGAGGAGAGCACTCGAAAGGACTGAATGACACGTATAATAGTTGCTTACAATGCGCTATTATAGGAAGTCGCTGCTTGTGTTCTTGGTGATACAAAATGCCCATGTTTGGCTGCAATAGCTCCTCTAAAATGTGGAATGGAAAACCTTGACCCTTTGGGGCAAGTTTGACCTTTTTACATTTCTCCGCATAATAACAGACCCAAGGGAGATAACCCAGCAAGGGGAGGGTGACCTGAATGACATGGGTAGTTGCGACAGCAGCCAACAACATCCCGCTCGGTTATTGTTATGACTGCCATTGTTCAAATAGAGTCTCTTCAACAGACTTTAGTAGGCGTCTGTGAAAATTTGATATCCGGGTTTAATAATGGGATTTAAAACAAAAATACGTGACCGGTTAGAAATTTTTCTGTATAACGGTTTCAGGTGGTATAAAAGGAACCATTTTTAACCAAAACAAATCCTACACGGTCTTCGATTTTTCTTGGGAAATTCGAACTAAATGTCCGTGTTTTCAAATGGCAGTGGTGCGTGAACTGATGCTGGGGTAATCCATGCACAGCGGGATGTTGTTGGCTGCTGTGGGCAGTTGCCGCATTAGCACTCCTACATTATAATATGCAGGTGTTGCTGCTATAACTGGCAAGTGTGAGATTTTGACCACCACTCATGCTCCTGGAGCATAGGTTGTGGCAACCTTTCCAGAGCGGAGCTATTCATTATATTGATTGCTGACCACAATAGCAGTAGCGATTTATTCCGTAAATGTATCAAGGATTAGAATTGCAAATCGGGCACACCAATCCTCGCTGGTCTTGTGGTTAGGTAGCTGTTTCGGTTTCGAATATCGGTACTACTTCTTTTAAAATATATACAAATTTCATTATTTTTTCAGGTTAGAGGGAAAAATTCTAAGTCCAAAAAAGATAAGAAAACTCAATAGCTGCCCTTTGAGGTTAGTGAGGGCGACCTGCTCCTGGACCATGGGTGGTGGTCAAAAACTACTGCTCTAAAAACAAGATATGGCAAATTGTGGACTTTTTGAGATAACTATACACTATGCCTTTCGAACCTATTCATATATTTTTTGCTTTATTACGTAAAGAGAATAGAGCACACAATCCAGAGTAGGTGAGGTGCGAAGGTGTACTAAATGTTGCCGAATTTTTGGTGTAATGCTGACCTTTCTGTACATTTTTCAACAATATGACAGACGCAGGGGGACACACTCCGGGGGTCACGAATGACATGGGTAGTCGCGGCTTGTACCCATACAATATATCCAGTTTATGCTGTAATAGCTCTTGCAGAGTATGCCAAAATGTTGATCTTTTGTAAAATGTTGACTTTTTTACACTTCTCCACCCTGTGTAGACCTAGGGAAATCCATGGGTCATGGGTAGCAGCGGCTTGAGCTCCGAAAAACATACCGACGAAAATTTGATTGCAATGCAGAGCCGCTCTAAAAATAATATGTGGTGACCTTCTTAAGCTCTACTACAGACGGAAAAAATACACAACAACATGACATCAAAACTGATAAGTAAAATTTACTTAATAAAAAAAATATTTTTACCGAGTTATGTAAAATTTTACTTCATTTAGGTTAAAAATTAATTTCATTATTATGAGGCTCTGTGCTTACATAATTGGTATTTTTCAATCAATTTTTTTCTGTGCAAATATACTCGAGTTTGGCTATAATTGCTCCTTAGAAAAAAAATATGGCAAAATCGTCACTTTTTTAGGACCCACAGACCCAGACAGACATTAGCATTTCATAAGCCAGATTTTGCATCTCGATGCGCCCAAGCGCTACGCAGCAATTCTAATTCCATAGAGCTATTCGCCTGGGTTTCTGAGACATTTTTTCTTGGCCTAATAATTTTACTTTAATATCACAGCAAACACATTTTAAAACAACCTCAAAAATGTTGGCAAACTTTTCCTGATTTAATCATGTTTTATGTTTGCTGTTATAAATTGGTCCTGTAAAGTATACCGGGTTGAAAAATATGGTGATAAAATCAAGTGTGTTTGGTGTATTGAGAATAGCCTTGAAGGGACGTCTTTTTCTTTACAATTTCAAAAGATTGCCGTGTAAAATAGTGATAATTCCTTCTCATACCTGCCCAATATGTTGCTGGATCAATAGACCTGGTGGCTCCAGTGCACGTGTAGGTAACTCGTAGGTATTTGAACGTGCCACTGCACGGGTCAGTAAAGGTATCTCCACCACCACAGCAGGTTACAGGCACACTGCATGTAGACATACCATCACAAAGTCGTTGCACCGTAGTCAGATCCGCTGCAGCAGTAGAATCGCATCCTGTATTGGCAGTAGCTGCGTTATTTGGATCACCCATATACGGGCACAAAACCGTTCCTAAAACTCTTCGTCCATAAAGAGCAGATTGGACGGATATTGTGCCGCCAACAGATGAGCATGACAATGAAACCGTGTCATCGTGGCATTCACAGGCTTCTGTTGAAAAAAAAATCAACTCAATTTCTCAATTCACAACTTGGGATTTACAATTCGGAAATATGAAACCACGGGCAAAAAGCCGTATATGGCAAGCTATAAAGGTTCGTTCATACTACGCTGCACTGCGCAGTGCAGCGCCTATATATCCATCACTTTCTGCAGCAACTCAACGTAACCTGCTGCAGCTGCAGTTAAAATAAATTTAACTCGGTTGCAGTACCGCAATGCAGTATACTGGACAGAGACCGAATTCGAGCACTGCAACTTACCGCAACGAACGTTGCAGTGTAGTATGAACGAACCTTAAGGGTCATAAGGTATATAGCAAGCCATAAGTGTAATAACGTATTGCCGAATCTCCACAATGCGTTTCAAGATTCACAACGCGAAGGGCAAAAAGCCCAAAGGGTCATAACGTATTGCCGCAACGCATTTTGAGAAAGTCGCAACGCGTTGTGAGAAGGTCATAACGCGTTACCGAAATGTCACAACGCGTTGCGGTGTTAACCAATCAGAATGGTAAATTTCTGTGACGTACTTAAAAATAATAGCCCCACAACGCGTTGCAAAGTATTTGCAAACGCGTTGAGTAATGTCACAAAACGCGTTGCGAGCCTTCACAACGCATTACGAGCTTGACAACGCGTTGTGAAAAAGTCACAAAGCGTTGTGAAGACTCGCAACGCGTTATGAAGTCTTGCAACGCGTTGTGAACGCTAGCAACGCGTTGCGTTGTGAGATTCTGAAATTTCGGCAACGCGTTTTGGAATATCCACAACTAGTTGCGACTTTCTCACAATGCGTTTCGGCAATACGTTATGACCCTTATGGCTTGTGGGCCTTCACTGAAAGCGTTACTGTGAAGGCCATATGGGTCATAACGTATTGCTGAAACGCGTTGTGAAGGGCGCAAACGCGTTGTGAAGGGCTTTTCGGCGCAACCGTTTTGGTGAATGGTTTTGTTGCGATTGGCTCAACTGGGCCGCGTTGTGAAGGGTTTCATCAAAGCAATTGTGAGATTTTTTTGTTTTGAAAGACCCACGAGAAATTCATATGTGCTTATTTGCCGACCCAGGCGCAACGCCTTATGGAATTGTTATCTGCTCCTGAAAATTTTTTGAAGTGAATCCTTTCCTACTGATCACAGAACTGCTTGAATTTGTTCAAAAGGATCAAAAAGTGGTCAGTCGCGTTTTGGTGTTTAATTTTAAGAAGGCAAACTTTAACGTCATTAGTCTGGAGCTCCGCAAAACCGACTTCAGCAATGTTTGCACATTCAAGGCCCCAGTGTGAATGTGGGCCGTGGACTGCATTTTAGCAAATTTTCACCAAAGTTTGGACCTTTCATATTCCGAAAGTTAGAAATCCGTGACCCACACACCTGGCTGGATTATGCGGATATTAGGCATCTTCAAAAAGAACAGTCACCACCTGGAGATGTGCAAAAAATGGATATCTTGCGCAGACTCTGGGAAAAAATCTTCGAAGCCTGCTGCCGCAATGCCTGAAGAATTTAAGTCTCTTACAATACAATCAAGATAATATTGATGAGGCTTTGGTACCACTCTTACATCCAAACCCAAGTGTTTATAGCGCAAGTCCTCTGCTAGTGATAAAAAACTTAAAGTATTCAGTTTGTCAATGCCTATTTTTTTTTTTTTCAGTGTTTATGACACAAAAACATTTTCTCATCTTCCTGATATTCCATCATTTAAGCACCAGAGGTTGGGTAATATCCCCCGGGTCCACTTTTGGTTTGGTTATGGATATGCGGGAGGTGTGTGCGGCCGTGTGTTTGAACCACTACCCCTAAAATATACAAAAAATGACAGATTTGCTACCCGTCCTTATACCTGCTTTGGTGGAGGTTTGGGGCAAAGCCCCAGAAGCTGAGAGAAAACTAACTGTTAAAATGTATTTTAAGCCATTCTGGCAGCACTATTTTTCACATTTGCGGTTTGCATGCATTCTTCATACCTGACTGACCACTAGAAAATACACTTGCAAGAAATGCAACCCTTTCATATACTAATTTGCAAGAAAAAGGGACCGTTCAATATGCCAAAATCGCTGAAAATGCAACCCTTCTCGGCCGCACATCCCCATACCCCTTTTCCACTAAGACCCCCCCCCCCCCGGGTAATATCCATCTTAGTGATTCTGATGTCTTGGAAAATTTTAAAGAATCTTGACATTTCAAAAGCAATTAGTCGTGATGGCATCTCTCAAAAAGTCCTCAAGGAATGTGCTTCCCAGATTATTTCACCCTTTTGCTTTATTTTTAATATGTCCCTTAGTACAGTGGAGTTGCCTAGTGACTGGCTTTGTGCTAATGAAGTTCCTGTGTTTAAAAAGTGTGATAAGCATAAGGTGGAGAATTACAGATCAAGTTCACTTTTATGTATCTGCAACAACGACATGAAAAGGGCTATTTTCAATGTTCTTTTCCCTCATATTAAGGACCAGCTGTATCATCGTCAACATGAATTTGTTAAAGGACGTTCAACTGTCACTTAACTCATTTCTGTTTTTCATGAAATAAGTACCCAAATGGACAGAGCTGGGCAAGTCGATATGATATACCTTGACTTTTCCAAAGCCTTTGACAGTGTTCCTCATACCTTCCATGTTCACAAATAAAATCACTTGGTATCCACTCCAACCTCCTTGTTGTTTGGTTCAAATCATATTTGTCCAATCGGAAACAACGTGTTGTTGTTGAAGGTACCTCTTCTGACTGGCTTCCAGTGCTGTCAGGAATACCATTGGGCTCCATTTTAGGCCCCCTGTTGTTTCTTTTGTATATCAACGACATGCCCAGTTCTGCCCAGCATTCTACAATTGCTTTATTTGCTGACGTCTTGAAAGTGTTTTAAGAATATTAAGATCTTGTCTGACTGACAATACCTCCAGGATGATGTTGATGTTCTCTTTGATTATCTCAATTATCAGATTATCTCAATGACTCAATCCAGGAATTTTATGGAATTTGATTATAATATGAATGGTATTGTCCTTGACAGAATCACCTCTGTCAGAGATCTTGTTGTTGAAGTGAACACACCAGTAAAATTTTTAGCAAGTGCTATAAAAAAATAGGCATGATAAAACGCGCAATTGGATATGATGCGCCAGATATGGTAGCTAAAACTCTCTACTCAGCCCTTGTCAGGAGTGATTTAGAATATCCTAGCTCCCTGTGGATTAGTACATCTAAACACAATATTCAGTTGATCGAAAGGGTTCAAGCTACCAAGTTTATTCTTCACTATTCTGACATGGGCTACAGAGATAGACTAGTTGAACTTGATTTGTTGCCATTTACCTATAGCAGAGAAATAAGTGATCTTAACCTATTTCACAGATGCAGGCTTGGCCAGTATAACATTTCACTAGATCATTTGTTGTTTTTAATTCACCAGTGCAGGGCCATCCCACCACTAGGTCTTCCTCTGATTGCCATCTTCTTATTCCTCAGGTTTGCAAAACAGAATCTCATAAATCAACATTTTTTCACCGGATTGTTCCTATTTGGACACGTTGGAATCAACTACCTCCCCGCATCAGATCCACTACTTCTCTCTCCAAATTCACATCTCAATTCGACTCGGCAAATACATGTTCTGGCTGACTAACTGTCGCTGTTCCATCTGCAGAGTTGTTAAAAAGCTCCCTCCCTATAGATCTTGTTTTGGCCTCCTAGGTGGGATGGTCCTAGAGGTGCTTTGTCACCTGTTCATCCCATCCTTTCACTGGTATTTGTGCATTTTTTTAAATTTTTTATATGACCCCAGTTCAATTTTGTATTTCATTGATTTTATATTCTGTAATATATTGTATGTTACATTTTAACCAGTGATAAAGTGTAATAATAATAATACAAGAACTTATAAAGCGCCTACTTGCCAAAGGATACTAGGCGCAAAGAAGGAAGGAAGAAAAACAGTAAATACAATAAAAATAGTTATGACCCTTATACCTTGTGGTTCGCATATCTTAAGCCATAAATGGCATAACGTATTGCCGCAACGCGTTGTGAGAAAGTAGCAAAGCGTTGCCGAAATTTCGCAATTTCTGTGACGTATTTTAAACAAATAGACCCAAAACGCGTTGCAATGTATCTAGCAACGCGTCAAAGTATACAGCAACGCCTTTTATGGCTTGCGATATGCGAGCCTTCACAACGCGTTGCAAGCCTTCACAAAGCATTGTGTGTGGGGGGGAAACATATAAAACGAGGAGTTATATTCATGAGCTAAATTTGCATATTAATTAGCTATTTTGACACTACAGAAAGTATAATTTTCAATAAAAGTAAATTATCTTTTTATAACTGTGTTAAGAGTGTGTTATAAATGCGTTAAGTGATCTAATAGTTTTCTTAGATAACTGTCTTGCGCCGCAGGCTGATAGCCCCGTAAAGAGGGCAGGGCTTGAAGAATGAGGGAAATTATGGGGTAAAATAAAGAAATGAGTTCTTTTACGAATAAACTGCAATATGACATTGCAGTTTATTCCGTTATAAGTTAAATAACGGAATAAACCGCAATATTATATTGCATGCAGTTTATTCCGTTATAAATTAAAAAACTCCTGAAATGGTATGTGATGTGAGTAGGTGTGTGTGTGTGTTTGTTGTTTGTGTCACATACAAAACTAAGAGTTGTGTGCTTACACACACAGTAAATCCAAAAATTCTAGGAGCTCCTACAATTGTTGTGTGTATAGTAACTCAAAAGTAAACATATTCTTAACAAATCTGTGAAATTTTTTTAAAGAAGCTGATTTCAACTGATTAAATCGGAGTAATTTTAAATTTGACCCCTGTACAACTGAAAATGATCCTTTTTATTGATTTTTGCTGTTTTTAGCCTATAACTCCAAAACTTTCGGCCGCAGATAGTACAAACTATACCTTTTTGGAATCCTTATGATTAAACTATTAACTTGGTATACTTTTCAACATGATTGGATCAAATTTGACCCCTGTTATTGACCTTTGACTCCCGAAAACCCAGTTTCCCTACCCCCTACGATAACTCACTTTTTTTGCTAAATGTTGACACACATACCTACCAAAATCAGTTGAAATCAGCTTCTTTAATTTTTTTTTTCAAAAATGAAACTTACTTTAGGGATACTAGTATGTCACGTACAAAACTAGGAGTTTTTGTTTGAAATGTAGCAATTCTAGTAGCTCCTACAATTGTATGTGTGTATATATATACGTATTCTTTCATAATTTAAAAAAATAGATGAGTGAAGCCAAAACCACCGCTACTGCCTTCCATCTTAACACTAAAGAGGTTCATCGCCAGCTTCAAAACAATCTAAATGAAGCGCCTCTGCCATACAATCCTACACCAACGTATCTGTGAGCGATGCTTGATCGGCAGCTTACTTATCGGCAGCATCTCGAGTCAATATGTGCAAAGGTATCTTCGAGGAATAACCTGTGCCCCTTGCTGGATCTTCCTCGGGTGCTAGCACATCCACCCAACGCACCACCGCCCTGGCTCTGGTCTACAGCGCTGCTGAGTATGTCGCCTCAGCATGGTGAAATAGCTCTCACACAAAGAAGGACTGGACACAGTAGTACTCAACGAGACCATGAAAAACATTACTGGCTGCCTTCGTCCCACTCCATCTGAGTTCATGCCAGTACTTTCAGGCATTGCGCCTGCAGTGCTTCGGAGAGAATATCACACACATAAACTTGGTGAACAATGGGGTTCTGTTGGACAACAAGTACCTTTTGCAAACACTGTCAAAGAATCACATAAGATGGGCAGACAGAGACTGCGCTTCGTCGACTTTTCTGTCGGTTAAACTCTCCAGTCTCCATCAACATCTTACAGACAATGAAACAAACTTGGCCTGGCAAGATACTGCAAGACCGGGGACCCAATTTCACTTCAGGCATCTAGGACAGAACTCCCCACTCAGGGTAGCAATCATCACGTAAGGAGGGATGGGTTAACCTTGAGACAGGATTACAGACACAGGCGTCGTGGTTTCAACAGCCAATCGGGCAACCGATGGCGGCTGCGACCATCTCCAGCTGCCCATGTGGCTCACCATCACAGACTTTCGTTCACCACGTGGAGATATGTTGGTTCTCAAACCACAAAACCAGTCAACAGTGAACTGTCTCCCCCAACTTCAACACATTTAGCTTTAATGCCTAATACGCAAGAAGAAGTGCTTAATACGTCCATTTTGAGCATTTTGAGATACGACCAATTGAAGTTTTCAAAATACTGTATAAAATGACCAGAAGGTGATACTGAGGTGCAATTTAGCAAGGATTTTTAACATCAAAACCTGGGGAGAGAATTATTTGCGGATCAAATATTGATCAATTTATTGATTTTGACTTACGCACTATTGCACACACATTGAAGCCATAGTTATATTTAGTTACCATAATAATTATTATCATCTAAAAAATCAACAAAAATTCGTTCGTTGAGGGTGCTGTTATGGATTTTTGTTGTCAAAGTGTGGACTTAACGCAATTAGACCCCCCGTCCACGGAAAATATGTTTTGCAAACTTCAAACTGAAAAACTAGTTATACCATAATAATTGTTACCCCACATACTATCTAAACACCAATTGTGTAACTCAATTTCCCCCAAAATGGACTTCCGCAGTCTTGCGCACACGTCTTCAAATTCAAAATGGATTCACCCACAAATACGCCAAATTAATATTGTTGAGAGGGAATAGTAAAATGGACTTACGCAGTCTTGCGCACACGTCTTCAAATTCAAAATGGATTCACCCACAAATACGCCTAATTAATATTGTTGAGAGGGAATAGTTTGGCGAGATTAAAATTACCCCTATAGAGGTATATAAACATATGTTGGTCGTTTTTAAGGTTTAAAGGTCCATGTGCATAAAATAACATGTAAATAAGAACATTTGTATAATGTCCCCTCTTCAGGTAATTTATATTTATTTATAATTATCACTTTATTTACCAGTGTAGCTGTCACTCGGGTCAATACCAAGTAAGGCTGTTATCTTCGGGTATGTATCTCCTGAAACTGTGATTCTAGCAGCACCAGGATTCTTAACTTGAAAAGATAGCTTTGGATTCAAGGCTGGCACCCATGGTACATTGAGGCCTTCATCGGCTGCTGTAGTTTTGTACTCGCATACTGATAAAGTAAACATAGCATACGAAAATATGATAAAGTAAACATAGCATCATAATATAAAAGTAGTTCATAGAAAAGTCTAGACAAACCTCTCTCATCTTATTATTCATCACATCACATCACGACAAATCACGTCATTTCTGAAGTGCCTTAACACTTACGTGTATAAGGGGGTCCACGTGGACCCAACATTTTGGTTTTCGCGCGCCCAATATTTTATGTAATTGCCTATATATCAGTTACGCATATTTTGGTGAGCAACACAAAATCAACTCGGTTCGTGCCGTTTATGCTTATTAGCATTAAATAAACATTTTGGTGGTGCTATCAAAAATTTGTTTGGTCCTTAAATCGTACTGGAGTAAATTATTTCAGCAAGGTAAATGTATTTATGTTTTCCTATTATGAGTCTAAGGAAACTGTCCTTCAGGAAAGTGTTTTTTTTAATTATTTTTGGCATAAGAATTATATATGTATATCGTCGCTGGGCGGGAAAAACCTCATATGTAACTCCAGAGGTCAAATGCAAAACCTCATATGTAAAAAGTGGGCCCCATTGCTAAAACCTCATATGTGCATTTTGGTCACATCGGGTTCTAGCTTGAATTTCATGCAAAATATGATAGTAAATCATATGGCACTTTATTTCAGAATCTGGAGTAAAATTGACTAAAATATTTCAGAAATGAAAACCTTTCTGTGCATGGCATTAAAGCCAATTATTCAGTTTTTGGTGTCTATTGAAATGTTACATATGAGGTGTTGTCATGTTTTTTCTGACCGTTTTTACTACATGTGAGGTTTTGCTTTTAAAGGTCAAATGCCAAATATGAAAGGTTTTTCCCGCCCCAGCGACGATATATCGCTAATCTCCTGGATTGGGGGGAAGCGATCGTTTGATATTCACAGTCATTACGGCGTTAGGGGGAATATTGCCTTCCCACTAACGCTCCCTTGGATTGCGTTATTTCCGTCAAAGGATATGAATATTAATTTATGCAAAATGAAGGATAATCAACTAGAATAACAAAGGATATGAATATAATAATTTAATAACTATAAAAGCTCCCATTATAAACTAATGAAATGAAATATCATCCCCTACGACCTATATAGCGAAATATATATATATATATACTATTATATATAGAGGTATATATAATCTATATATATTTAGATTATATATATATAATATACTATTATATATTATAGACTCTGGAGACGAGGACAAACCGTACTTGATTTCACGGCCTACGCGCACTTACTATCCCTGGGGATCAGATCTTCAGACGATGATGACTCTTAGTTCGTGTCAACCAGAGGACATGTATGTCTAACATGCCATGGTTGTCACGAATGAGCATTTCAGCACTCGGTCGTACTTTTCCAAACAGTCGAGAGTGCTCAAACCATACGCGTAGTGCGGGGCGTAAGATAACATAGTAAATATATTATTTACATGTGACTCTCTTTGTATTAAGAGTGCTCGATCCCATTACAAGAGAGCGAAACTAAATTAAAAAGTATAGACCTCTGGAAAGGCAACCGTTACCATGGTTATCTGAGTTTACGGCATCACCTCTCTTACGATCTCTGGGTATCCGATCTTCAGACGGATGAAGACTCACAGTGTGTCTTAACAGAGGAAAACAGGAAATTATATATATATATATATATATAATTTATTAATAATATAATATAATTATATTATATTGGAACGAAGTACAGCTTAAATACTTCGCCAAGCTTTCGCTCTGTATAAACCAGAGCTTCCTAAAGGCAGTGAAAAAATGGTTATAAATAAAAAAGCTAACCAAGGAACAAAATATAAAGCGAGAGTGTCAACAAGGACAAAAATAAAGAGGACTATGTCAACAAAACACTGAGAAAGCAGATATGGGGCCGGATATGACACCAGGAACAGAAAAGGGAACAGGTTTTAGGGGGGATATTGAGCCTTTGAGGTTGGTTTACATAAGTGGCACCATGCATGTATATACAAATGTATACTGGTTAAGACACGATGGTGAGTATCATCAGTCTGAAGATCGGATACCAAGTGATCGTAAGTCAGGGTATACCGTGAAACTCAGAGTAAGGATTGCCTTTCCAGAGGTCGATACTGCTGTAATTTTATTTTACGCTCTCTTAACTGGGATGGAGCACTCTTAATTCCAAAGGTAGTCAACTGTAAATAATACACTGTAGCGTCTATCCTGGAAACATTCCACCCATGCACAGTCGCGCAAATCGAAAGTGTTGCCGCTGCAGCTTAAGCTCCCCACACGCCGCCACAAGTCTCCGCATCGCCCGTGTTGTCAACTCTATTGTCTGGTGGCGAAGTTTCAGTTCATAAACACCTGATGGTGTGGCGTAAGCCAACACGAAACAAATTTGTTTAGTGTTTCGATCATGGAATAAAAGGGGAAGAATATTTCTAATTTATATTAGCTCTACTTCATTAGTCTCGAGCACTCTGTCATATGCGATTGAATCTATTGCTGTAATTGTATATATATAATATTATATAGATATATTACTATATAGAAATATATTGATTATCTATATAATACTATATATATATATATGTAAACCCTATTCGCACCTTTGGGAGACACTGATATTTGTTATGTACTAATGAAGTTACGTTAAGAGTCTCACTAACGTTTCTTAGAATTGCGTTAGTCGTCCAAGGATATGATATATGAATGATGCAAAGGAAGGGTAATTCCACTAGAATAACAAAGGATGTGAATATTAATTAATTTAAAACTATAAGATTTTCTTTGCTCATGATACAGCTAATGAATTATTCAACTTCTCCCTAAGATACCATTTGCTAGATTTATCTATAATCTTAAAGAGATATATAGATAGATATAGATAGATATTAGTATAGATATAGAGAGATATTATTATATCTATATATATATAATTATACATATATATATATTAATATATATATATATATAGTACAGTACAGTATCTCGTAGTTTTGATGTCAGGAAAATATGTAAAAATCTAAGAAATCTCGACATGGAAAGGGAGAAATCGGGGGGTACCTCATTGGAAAAGGGTAGGTACATATGTGTCGCGATATTTTTTTTTTTTTTCTTTTTTTTTTTTTTTTTTTTTTTTGGGTCACATTTTCACGCCTTAATAATAACAATGGTGTCGTTGTTCTCACCAGGCTACTATATTGATGGGTATTTTTTGAGGGGGGGGGGGGGTCATTGCTACTATATAAATGGGTACCATTTGCAATTTCTGGTCGCAATTTACTATAAAAATGGGTTCGTCAATTTTTCTATTTTGGTAAAATGACTTGAGGGCTCGCTCCGGAGCAGATTTTTCTGTCTCGTGTGGATTAGGACCCCGGGGGCCATGGTATTCAATCAATCATTTATTTTGTTCTTCCACAAAATAATGATAAATAATATGAATGATATAGGAATTGAAAAAAACATAACCAATGGATAAAAAAAAATCCTAATGAATAGGGTAAATTATAAAGCATCAAACTAGATATGATGCGTGAAAAAGCAAACGCGGTAAAAAGGGTCTTCCACGGGCAATGTGGCCCAACCATCCATAAACCATTTAGCATCAGTTCAAGGGGCAGCAGATCGGGTCAGCGCTTTCCCTTATCAGCAACATACATCGAGATAACTCGCAGCCGCGGACCAGATTCACCAATATCGCATGGGTAAATCAGGACAACCAAGCGGTAAATTTCTTGTCCAGGGAAATTACAAGCCAGATGAATCTCAAAAGGTATAAAGGGACAAACAGTCCTAAAAGTGTAAGATTTCTCGGCGTAACCTACAGTTAAGTATGCTACCGTTACCGTCTTAGAAATCGGAGACACTTGAATTGGCGAATCATGTTAGGATAAAGCTTGAAAAATTCACATTCAGCCATCATCTTACACGTAATGAATGCAGACCAAGAAATATAAGGTGATATTTCATTACACGCGTAAATGTGTTGTTAGTGATGGACGTATACCAAATTTGATCGCGGTAGATGCGACGACGCTCCTTGATGAAGTATCAGACTTGGCCAGTGCATTGACATATTTGATCTTAAAAAGAAAGTACAATATTATTTTAACATGGTGAAGTAATTAGAAAAGGCCATCAACAGTAGGATTGAAATATATTCCGTTGTATTACAAATTACCAAAAAGCCATGATACATTTTCACCTCCTTTAAGGTGGTATTTGAAGTTTTCAACCGCGGGCGAGACTAACTTTTTTTGCTTTTCTTTTGCAAGAGTCATCGCGTGCCCATTGGGGATGATGCGTAAAAATATCAGCCACAAGAAATCTCTCGATGCGCAACAATAAGACGTGTAAGATGCATTCTTACACGCGTAAGATAAGTACTTATCGTGTAAGGTACATTAACAACCTTACGCGTTTTTTGACCCCAATTGCCATATGCTTACAGCATAGAGCATTTTTAGAAGTTTAAGGTTGCATCTTAGACGGTTAAGGTTGCATCTTAGACGTGTAAGGTGCAGCTTAAACGTGTAAGGTTACGCGTAGAATCTTACGCGTTTTTAAGGACCACTTGGCACATCATAACAAGATAGAACCAACGCCTATACGCATGGATAAGCATACACTGGAGTCGAGCTATCTTGTCCGCTTGATTGAGCTATCTTGTCGGCTGATAGCGAAACAAGATATTAAAGGGCATATAAGGGTATTTTAGGGTAGCAGAAAAAGTCAAAAATACTGTTGGGTAGTTTTTAGGCGGTGGACTATTTGTTTCTATTTATATCCACCTTTGAATACAAGTACTCCCCACCCCCCCACCCCCCGGGATTAGGACTTTAATGTAATGTGGGGAAAATATTTCAATAAGACGATTGCCACAGCATGATTTGTAATAAATACTCAGTACTGAATTTCTTTGTTTGTGCCCCGTTCTTTGATTAGCTGAAAGAGGCTGGCAAAGTACAGCGCATCCCAGGAGATATTTTTCAGGTCTTCAGTAAGGCAGAAAATTCCTTTAGGGAATAAATACATTTAATTTTTCTATGCGAATGACCAGGTGAATAGATATTGTTCGCCAGGTGTTCACACCTGAGCGACAAGGTTTGGTACAGTGAAATTTATTATTCATCTTTATTTGGAGATGGCCAGCGCACGCAAGGTTGAAAAAAAGCCATATGTGCTCGTGGTCTGACTAGGAAGAAGAGAATTACTCATTGAGAATACATTCGACATGGTCGGAGGGGGTGGTGTCTCTCTTTTCGTCCATTCTGATCTAAGTTATCGTCTCGACATGACCTCTCTCTCGACTGTGCCGATTGCGATTATAGTTCATCGAGGTTTTCTTAAAATTCCACCAAAATTGTGCTGGTATTGTCTACAAACCAGATTATGTAATTTTTTCTGATTTTATAGCACAGTTGGGGAATACCATAAACAGAATTACTAGTGACAAGATGCCATGTGATAGAATGGGCACTTCATGTTGACCTACTGTCAATAGATAATGACACCCGAGTTAATGAATTCATCAATATGCTCTATTTATGATTCATTCCAAACCAGTGATACGCCACTCGAATTAACATAAAAAGGGAAGTACTAGTGTTTCTTAAAGTAATATTCCACACATTTCTTTTGAAGAGCGCCCCCAATTTTTTAAAAATTTGGAGATTTTGGCCGTTGCTTTGGTAACTGGCTTGTAAACTTAACTGTGACTGGTTAAGCTCGGAAAATGTCGATGTGTCACAAACGAAGGAATTTTTTGTACTAGAATAATTATTATCGGGGATCCCGATAATAATACAACGGCTGCTGGAAACGGCTTTCCAATGTGAATAGCCGGGAAATAGCGCCATGTGACGTGTCTACGCTTCATCCTTCGTTGTGTTAATAGTTCAGGCAAGCAAGTTAAGAAGTTATTTTCTCGAGGGGCACTCTTTCATCCATGGGACGGAAATAAACTTAGATTCCAGCTCTGCCGTAAGTCCAATCTGGGATTACCAATTCTAATTACAAAATCGGCTATTTTGTGATAAATACGGATTTTTGCATTCTCGTCGTAGGTATAGTTCCTAGACCATTACCAAAGTAACTGTGCAAAAAATATCAAAATTTTGAAAATTGGGGGCGCTCTTCAAAATGTGCTATATGCTTTAATTGATTAATATTTACCAATGACATCGTATACCAAATTAACTATGGTGTTATGCTTACCGATCTTCGGACCAATTTCCCATCGTGATCTCACCCCACAAAAAAATATAGACTAGCCACTTATACACCCGTGACAAGGACATCGCGTTCAGCTCAGCCAATAATATAAAAAGGACTAAACAATGCCTTTATCCTCGTTGATTTGAAACAGGTGACCACCATGAAGCCCAGACCACGTACAATAAATTATTTCAATTATCGGAATATGAACATACAACGTCCAATTAAACACACCACCATCTCAAAACGCAATCCATAAGAAAAACCATGGGGTAACTAAAGGACTAATTAAATCACTTCAAACTAAAGATAAATTATATAAAACATACATTGCTAAACCAAATGATGAAAATAAATTAAAATACACCAAATACCGCAATCACTTAAATTTTTTTTTGCGTCTGGAGAAAAATCATATATAATTGAAATTGAAAGACCTAAAGCAAATACCAAAGAATTATTGGGAAACTTTAAACAATTTATTGGGCCGAAAATATGAAAGGACAACTTCCGATTTTTTCCATCAATAGTGACGTGAAAGATTACCGATAATGCAGCAATGCCGAAAACTTCCAACTATCTTTTTTGCTAAATCGGAATCATATTGTAAAAAAGATCCCTGCTGAAACAAACTGATTATTTCAAAACCCATTTTGCAGCCTACAGTAATTCTGATAGCCTGTTCCTATACCCAACCTCTCCGGAGGAACTTCTAAAATTCATCTGAATTAAAAAACAACAATCCATTTGCATCAGAGACAATTTAGTAATTAATCTTTTCAACAATTATCCTCATCCTTGCTGGGCTTCTATTGTCCACCTTTTTAATTCGTTCTTCCCTTGCATCTGGGATAATTCCCAGCTTACTAAAGCAGGCGGATATTATACCTATCTTCAAAGCAGGACGACAAACATGATTCTCACATTTATAGGCCTATATCAATACTTCCGTCGATATCTAAACTCCTTGAAAAAGTGTTTACATTCGCATTTTAACTATTACGAAACTAGATAACTTACCCCTCCCAATTTGGATTAGGCCGAAACGATCTACATATATGGCTATTAATGAACTATCTTGTATAATTGCTTAAAAATTTAGATAAACAAATCCACCAATTGGCATATTTTAGATCTCAGCAAGGCCGTGAACACCCTAAATCATGACATCCTCCTTTATAAGCTAAATAAATATGGTATCAGAAGTGTTGCTAATGATTGGATTAGGAATTCTGAGGCTAATAGGAAACAACGGGTTTTGATTTAATGGTAATTTTCGAAAACCAGGCTTCCATCACTACGGAGTTCTCCACGGCTCAATTTTAGGGCCACTTTTATTTCGTTGTATATAAACGACCTCCCTCTTTGCTCTAAAATGCCTCATTTTATCTTTGCTGATGACACAAATATACTTTTCTCCCACCCGTGATCACTAATGTACTTGAACAACTATTAAACAATGAACATAACGCTATTTTAACTGGTTCAAACTAAACAAATTTCATGAGTTAAAAAACTAACTATATGATTTTTAAAAATAAACACAGTTAAGTAATAAACCAAGCTATTAAAGTGACATAAAAAATAGCAACACCTACTATCCAAAAAGGTCAAACTACTAAATTCCTTGGTATTCTTATTGGCCATAACCTGTCCTGCAGTTCTCATACAAAACACATTTCACAAATATCTCCAAAAAAAATAATATTCGTAAAGTCTCGACCATTCTCCAACAAAAATCACTTATTACCCTTTATAATTGTTCTTATATCTACCGTTACATTTCATATGTGCTCTGGCTTGGGCTGACGTAAACAACAGTAAGTTTTATGACTCACTCTTTTCCTACTCGTTGGACAATACAGTCCCCTTTCATTCTCTTTACAACTTGAAAGTCTAAGATATTTATAGGCTCCAACTTGCTCTTTTTGGACCAAGTTTAACACATAAAACTACTTTCAAACGACCTATGATGTGAAGATTTCTCAACTTTCACACTCCTTACAACACCATAATGAAAACCAGGAATGCTGATATCCGCCACATAAAAATGTTCAACACTGTCCTGGCAAATAATTACACTTAAAATCAAGGTCCATTGTTTGGTCTAAACTGCCCCTCCCCAACTAAAAACACTCCTCACTAATCTCCTTCAAACAACATGAAAAACTCTTATCAGTTTCATTTAGTGCTGTCGGTCAATTTTAATTCTTTTACTTTCTTGGCCTTTTCTTTCCATTCTACTGTTCCACTTCTTCCCTTTGTCTAAAAGTCGGAGTTGAGTAATGGTCTGAAAATGTCTTATGTTGTTCCTACTGTTCGTTTGTCTTGTTCTTGTTTCTTTGTTGCTAATTAGTCCATATACGTGTAATTTTAGAGAGGTCATTGCACCCCACGCTCTGCGTTTAGCAGTGACCTCGGTCACCATGGTACAGCAGCAGTTAGAATTATTAACCTGCTATTATATATTTTCGATATAGTATCACTGTATTAATACTTTAATCATTTACAATTAAATTACCATCCTGATATAAAATATCACATTACTTATGTACTACATTTCCACATTGTATTTTGCTGTTGTTACAGACCCCAAGATTAGCAAGATTTATTTCACTTTGAGTGAGATTAGTATAAAATTCGCTCATAAACAAGATTATAAATTAATCTAAGTAACATATATAAACGTTTATACTGGGTTGTGTGCAGAATGGTGTGTGTGACGCAACAAATAGAATGAAAAGTTAAGATCTCAGAAGAGCTCAGAAAAAGACCGGGGAAGGAGGAGGAAAAATTCGGAAGGTACCTGACCTTAGTGATTTCATTAGAATGTGCTTCACCTATCTACGTATCGGTGGGCGCCCGACGCATATTATACAGGCAAGACAGTGAGGGACATGCATTGATTCCAGTGTGGCAACTTAGATTCATACAGGATGCCACATTGAACAATGTGGGGAACCGTGGAGAGTTAATTTCTAGTAGATCAGAATCATGATGTAATGGGCTAATTTAGAACATGACTCATATAGAGGAGGACTAGATCCTTCTGGAAGTGTTTGAGAGGCTATAATAAAGCCCTGGAGAGGAGAGAAATGAGGCAGGTTCATACATCATTACTCCCCCAGGTCAAAATTCCAGTTGATCCCAGTTGAAAGTTGTTCCATTTTCCGTGACGGAACTAAACTGGTGTTTAACTGTTTTTAACTGTTTGTAATGGTCTTAACGGAGTTCAGCTGGTCAGTAAAAACCTAGTTGAAAATTGTTCATGTTCCCCGCACGGGAATCAACCAATTTTCAACTGGATTCAACTGGATATTCAATTGGGATAACTGGATTCAACTGGTTCCAGTTGAAACCAGTTCAGCTGGGATCAACTGCAATTTTGACCTGGGTGGCCAAGTATAGTGACATCCTGTTGCTCCAAGTTGATAGTGACCGGGACAGTATCACAAGTCAATAGTACAGAAGTTCCTTTGGGGCATTGTCCTAGTTTGTCTCAGCTCAATAGGTCGTCCGGGATGTGTAGCGTCTTCGGTTTTTTATATTAAGTGGCCTCTGAGTTACCAAGGATAAACAAGCTAACGGCCATTTTGGATATATTTAGTCGACCTCCGAGCTCGGAGTCAAAAGGAGCTGGTTTTCTTCAGTAAGGACAAGTAGTCCGGGGACACGTCCCATACTGGAAAGTGAATTTTACGCTGGATATTCGCCAGGACTGTGTAATTAAGTTCGCATCTTTATGGTATCTTGCTGCAGCCCGCGTCGCCGGCACAACCAGGTAGTAAGTTTAGTAGTTCATAATTAAAACGTTATTATAGATAAATCTCTGATATTGATACCTAATCGATGCTTTATTGTAACCAAAGTAAATACCGATCAATAAACTTTTGTTTTTTAATATTTGTAATCAAGTTGACAGTGTATTGTCTAGTTATTCAAGAGTTTAAATCCGTAGTTTAGAGGTGGTTTTGGCCTTGGTCAAGTTGACCGTAACACTGTATTCTATAATTATTTAAAATTGTATTTTGCTGTATTATGTGATGAACAAATAAATATTGATTGATTGATTGAGATAAGAAGGAAGCACATCGACTTCCACCATCCGATTTTAATCTGTTTATCCATTCACCCGCACAAAAGGGATTCAACAGCGATCCTTTGATCGTAATCCCTCTGCCGCAATCGATGATCGGTAATCAATCATTACTGGAGAATTTGATTATTGTGAATTTCATACCCCTAGCGGTAGTCCCGCATTTGCAGCTAGCCCCTCTATTTTTGGAACGAGCATGGGTTCCCGATCAAAATCCAAGAACCCCTGGGCGTGTTGACCGGTTTCCATGTAAGCCGTATATATGTATGAGTATTTTCGTCGCAGCATTCATCGCGTGCTGATTCGCTGATTCCCGATGACCCGGAATCTTTACGCAATGAAGACAACCACGAACTGTGAATTTTCTCGAGCGAGAAAATCGGATTAGGATTATCTTCGGAAGGGCCACTTGTAAGGATATGAATAACAATTGCAATTATGGGGCGGCAGATAGATCGTTCAAAAGCCAATTGGGTCGATGTGCTTCCTTCTTATCTCTTTCTTCCATGGTCTGACTCGAACCGGTAACCTCTGTATTACTACCACATGGCGCTTTTACCAATTAAGCTAACAAGGCAGGGTTGGTTGAAGAGCGATAGATAACATCTATAGGTGTTAGGTCCGAAAAGTGTTCATCGCTTTCCTAGCGGATAACATCAGAACGGTCAATTTACATAAACGATATTTATATTTGCTTTGATGTGAGAGCTATAAAAACGTGATTTTGAACAATAACACACATAAGCTTTAAGCTTATAAGCTCACTGAAACAAATATTGCCTATTAAATTGATCAACACTGAAGACTGACTTGCCTTACCAAAAGTTTTTACAGATCACAGTAATTGTCTTAATTGGTAATGGGCCGAATTGGTAATGTAATGGGCTCAACTGACGGGCCGAATTCGTAATGGGCCGAATTGGGTAGGCCGAATTTGTAATGGGGACGACGTGTCGCACGCGGTAGTTTTTGACCACCACCCATGCTCCAGGAGCAGGTCTCCATCACTAACCTCAAAGGGCAGCTATTGAGTTTATTATCTTTTTTGGACTTAAAATGTTTCCCTCTAACCTGAAAAATGATGAAAATTGTATATATTTTAAAAGAAGCAACAGTGAGATTCAAACACGAGACCACTGTATCATGAGGTCAGCTACCTAACCACAAGACCAGCGAGGATTGGTGTGCCAAATTTGCAATTCTAATCATTGATAACATTTACGGAATAAATCGCTACTGCTATTGCTATTGTCAGCAATCAATATAATGAATAGTCCGCTCTGGAACGGTTGCCACAACCTAGAGTATGCTCCAGGAGCATGAGTGGTGGTCAAATCTCACACTTGCCGAGTGCCGACGGCACCGCAACAGTGGTACCTCGCAGCTTACCACACACCCATTCATTCAATACACTAAACGTCCTAATGAAATCGTTAACCAGCATGCACACTGAAAATTTGGAAGACGTTTCATATAAGAGTCCCAAGTATGAAAATGAGGTATTGCCATTTATTCTGTCAAGCACTACTGCACAATATCATACAGCGCATGACGGAATTAATAGTGATCATTTGCATACTTGGGACTTCTATAAGAAACGTTTACTGTTAATTTTTTAGGCAACTTCCTCTAAACGAACGAGGTATTTCTACTTTAAACAGACATTCTATTTGTTTCTTTTTGTATATACGCGTTGATTTTTTTTTTCGTTGGACCTTTCCTATTTTGTATATATCAAAATGAAGTATAATTACAAACCTTGCCGTATGTGCAATTTTGCACGTACTGGGCTTTTGCACGTATTGGGCTCTAACAGCCGTAAGCTATACCCAAGCGAATTGAGTGAGTGGCGCCTACACACGCTACTCGAACAAAAAGTTTTAAAACGGATAATTGAAAGACCCAGGTTACTTACAACAGTGTATGCCCATGGGCAAGACACTTCAATTATAGTTTAGTTCACCTCCTTTTTTGACCTATAGCATTTAGCTCGGAGACAAATTGCACGTTCTTTTGTTGTCAGAATGAACAGGAAAAGGATCATTCAAAAGTGCATGCAGCTAGTTAATGACCTGTTGCCAGGGCCGGTCGCTACCTTTTGGTCAGGGGGGGTGTAAACTGAAGAAATGTTAATGCTTGTTATTCCTTGAAGCGTAAGGCGAGCGGATAAAACACTGCCACGAGTAGAAGATACCTTGGAGAACATTTCTTGTTCATCGTTCGAACCAATCTGCCCCAACTGCATACTGCAAGTGCCTTAACACAAGGGTCCAGCGGCCCGATTAGGGCCCCTGGTCGGGTGGCCAGAGGAGAGCATCTGGGGTCCGTGGGGCGGAGCCCCCGAAGCTAGTTGGATTTGAGCTATTGATAAACTTCAAGATTGCCACTTTGTGAGGGGTAAATAGTAATCCATTCAAAGAAAAGACTGGGTGCAAGGCCTCGCAGCCGGGGTCCAGGTGGCGGAGCCCCCTGAATCTCTTGAATTTGAGCTATTGAGGACCTTTCGGAAGATGGCCACGTTTTTTGAAGGGGTAAATAGTAATCAATTCAAAGAAAAAACTGGGGGCAAAGGCAAAGCAGTCGGGGTTCCAGGGCGGGGAAGCCCCCGGACGCTCTTGGATTTGAGCTATTCATAACCTTCAAGATGGTCCACTTTTTGATGGGGTAATAGTAAATCAAATTCATCTCAAAGACTGGGTGCAGGCAGAGGCACCGGCGGTGGGGTCCAGGGGATGGTGCCCCGGAAGCACTTGGATTTGACTGGTTTCCAACATTACTCCTGAAACGGTCAGTATATGCCTAAACTTGTACTGCGAGGGGAACTATACAGCGAGCGCCAATTGTCTTTAACGGTGGGGTGTAGGAGCAGTGCCCCGGAACTCTTGAATTGAGCTAGTGAGAACCTTCACGATGTCCACTTTGGAAGTGGTAAATAGTAACAATGCAAAGAAAAAACTTGTGCAAAGTCAAAAGCAGTCGGGTCCAGGGGCGGAGCCCCAGGAAGCTCCTGGAATTTGAGAATTCAACTCAAGATTGCCACTTTTTGAGTGGTAAAATAGTACTCATTCAATCAAATAAAAGACTGGTTTATAATTTTGCTCACTGAGAAGGAACGGTATATAAGCTTGTACTACCGAATGGGAACTAGCGGAGGCTGGGGGGCGCCAGTGTCTTTAACGGGTGGGGTGGAGAGCAGAGCCCTGCCGGGGGCGGAGCCCCCGGAAGTTCTTGGATTTTAACTATTAAGAGGTATTTGTCTGGAGTTCAATCTGCTTCTGACGACGTTCCCTTTTCGTTTCTTTCGTTCTTCCCCTTTTTTCTCTTTCTTTTCTCTTCTCTTTTTTTCTCTCTCTCCTTTCTCTTTCTTTTTTCCTCTTTTTCTTTCTTCTCTTCTTTTTGAGGATCGCTGGGGGGGGGGGTGTTCCACCCCCACACCCCCCATGGCGACGGGCCTGCCTGTTGCGCTTCAAGAAAACGTTGACATTTAGTGTTAAAACAAGCCAAACAAGAACTGTCTTTGAAAAATACATGGCGGGAGTGGATGAATAGTACGGGTATAATATAAGCATAGGCCATCAAAATATTTGAATGTAAAACTGAACTGGAGCTCAATAGCCTTACGTACGCAATACCTCACAGACATCTTGTGGCCTCTATAGATCCATAGACTATCAATCTAGCAAGTTGAAATACCCCTTTAATATACAATTCCAAAGACCCAAAATATCCCCACGTAGCAATAATCAACCTAGGCCCTATTGTTCACCATTGTTCCCGGACTGTGAGCCCGGAGGACAAAATACATAATACTCTTATTGTCATTTATTCTTTGTGGACCTTTGGGGCCCTATGCACAAAAGGGTGTAGAAGGAATTAGTGTCCGGCGTACTCATAGTCCGGGAACAATGGTTAACAATAGGGCAATCGATTCAGTTGACTCTTCACGCAACATTAGTTTCACGCTTTTTTTCCGTTATCGTCTATGGAGCCCGGACTGTGGCTCCCGGCGGACTATATCTGCTTTCACACCGGTGTGAAAGCCCATAGTCCGGGCTCCATAGACGATAACGGAATAAAGAGTGAAACTAATGCTGCGTGAAGATTTAACTGAATTGAGTGCCCTATTTCTTACCGTTGTAGCCGGACTGTGAGTACGACGGACTATAATTATTTCTACACCTGGTCTAACTTTGAAATTTAGTCCCACCAGAGAAGACATTTTCCTTTGCATTGACATGGAGGATTTTGTATTGATTTTGATGATTTCGATTTTACGATTTTGAGTCGTAAAGATCCAGGCCGGTGTGGCAGGAGATATGGTCCCCCGGGCTCACAGTCCGGGAACAATGGTGAACAATAGGGCAATCGATTCAGTTGACTCTTCACGTAACATTAGTTTCACGCTTTATTCCGTTGTCGTCTATGGAGCCCGGACTATGATACCTGCCGGACTATGATTACTTTCACACCGGCCATAATGTCATACATGTAATAATACTTTCATTGTCATTTATTCTTTGTGGACCTGTCGGTCCTTATGCACAAAATAATTAGACCGGTGTAGATTTATAGTCCGCCGTACTCGCAGTTAGTACGGCTAACCAACGGTAAAGAATAGGGCACTCGATTCAGTTGACTCTTCACGCAACATTAGTTTCAAGCTTCATTCCGTTGTATTATATGGAGCCGGGACTGTGGCTCCCGGCGGACTATATCTGCTTTCACACCGGGTCTAACTTTGAAATTTAGTCCCACCAGAAAAGATTTGGAGTCGTGAAGACCCCGGGCGTTTTGTAACTCTATTGCCGTAACGGTGTGAAAGCAGATATAGTCCGGCGGGAGCCACGGTCCGGGGCTCCATAGACGATAACGGAATAAAGCGTGACACTAATGTTACGTGAAGAGTCAACTGAATCGATTGCCCTATTGTTCACCATTGTTCCCGGACTATGAGTACGCCGGACAATAATTACTTCTACACCGGGATGCAGTATTTTGGGAAGTGACTGCAGTTCGGCCAACGCAACGCAGATGTAGCTGAAGCATGGACGGACCTTAGGACTAACAATTAAAAGAAACGATTCAACCTATTGTAATATACAAGTAGCTTTATGGGGGTTCATTGAACTAAAGTTAATAAATCGCATGCCTAATTTCAAATTAACACATGACTTATATGGCATCAATATGTAGGAAGTCCGTCCACTTTGAGCACATCGGCCTGCCTTCTTAAAGGAGAACTTGCACTAAGAATAATTTATAAAATATACGCTATAAAATAATTATTGAACACATGTCGAGTGGTTTCATGAAAAACGGAATTATACTAACCATAAAAATGAATTACAACATTTTGTCTGACCACGCGCTATTTGAAATTCGCGCTAGTGTATGTGGGATATGTATACGTGTTATGCGATATGGACGGCACAGTAGCGTCATACATTTTCACCAGTGACGCTTTCATATGTGTATTTCCTATGGCATGTATGACGCAAACGTGCCGGCGGTATCGCATAAGACGTTATACACTAGCGCGGTTTTTAAATAGCGCATGGTCTGACTAGATGGTTTGAAGTCATTTTTATGCTTAAAATAATTTCGTTTTTCGATGAAACCACTCTATATGTGGTCAATAATAATATTTTATGGAATATATTGTATAATAATATTTGTTATACGGGTTCTCCTTTAAGGCAGTTAACACCGCAAATACAAATACATGAAACAATATCGTACAATGAGCAGATATCAATCACAATGTTATATAAGATTCACCCGAACGGTATAGGCATTTTCAAGAGTATCCGGAAATATTGGTATACTTGGAAGTGATAAAATCGTAAAAAGCACACTCACCCTGTGATACTGCCAGGTCAAAGCTCAAAAAGCACAAAAGTATCCTCGGGAAAATCATCCTCCAAATACACATCACCTATAAAAACCTGTTTGTATATTATGAACCACTAAATTGAAATAAAAAGCCAGTGTTTTCTTCTGTCTTTTTTTATATGAACCCATGCATGCGAAAGACGTATTTAAGACACCGTTGTACAGATCTTATTTGACCTAATGCATAGAGAATTCGTGTTGGAATGTAGTGCTTTGAATGCAGGGCGTGTTTTCATAATATTCTATACAAATTGACATTGTCTTTTATGCAAAATTTTCTGTCAACCCATCTTCGAAATTTCTAAATTTGTGAAGAATAGGCGTGCTTATGCCATGTCAGACGTATTGCATTGTCAAATTATGCACTAGTCACAAAAGGAACCCACATTCTTGATAACTATCCAGGATTACAGCCGTCTTTCATCTGTTCATGCAGGCATAAAATTGTCTATTTAGTTCTATCCAAATGCCTGGGGAAATTGTCCATTCAGACAATGGATCTTGTTAATGCATCTACACTTTTTTGAACTAAAGTACTTCACGCAACATTAGTCCCCAGGTACTTGGATAGAAGCAAAATAGACATGGAGAAGATATTGTTCAAAGCCAAAATCAGGTAGTTTCGAGTTTCAAGTTTATTTTATTACAAAATGCTTTGTGGCCAAGTGGTCAAATTACACATAATTTACATCCTAAAAGTAGATAAAATTATTAAAATATATAAAATACACAAGATTGCACCAGTAACATAAAGCTCATTATACATTAAACACTAGAATATGCCCATTACACACACAAAATTACAACAAAATATTGCACTAATAAAATAAACCAAGATTATAAATAAAGCCTAGAAAAAAATCATAACTCACTAAAAAACCCAAGCATACAGAACATAACAAACTCAACATACATACTTAAATGCATTCAACCACAAACACTCATATTCTGACAACACACAGGTACACAGACACACACACATGCACGCACACACACACACACACACACAACACACCAGTAACAAAAGAATATTATACATTACACATTAGAATCATACCCATTACACATTAAAATTACATTAAAATATTGCACACAAAAGTATACCCAAGATAATAAAATAAAGCAATGAAAATATAGAAGCTCCTACCCACTGAAAACCCAAGCATACAAAATCTAACCAACTGAACATGCATATACTCGATTCGCGCTGATATAGGAGCTGGGGAAAAGTTTTAGATCGTATCCATTAGGTGAAATAGGGAAGAAGCATTTTAATCTCTCCATGAAATCGCTTCGCTGCCTAACAATAGAAAGTGACTTGAAAGGAAAAGGGCCAAGTACATGTACAAACTTAATTTTGTTCACTGTACTTTTCTGAATTGAACTTCGTACAGTTTTAATACGCTCGATTTATAAATCATTCACATCATCACTTCACTGTAAAAATGGTACTTGGGAATTAAACGTTTTCCCGTGGTCACTGCGAAAACGCCATCTTTTAAGTGTTTAAAACGTGATCAGAATTTTGATTGCAAGTGTTGGCTTTAGAATTAAGGAATTAAAATATTTAGAATTAAACAGAGTAAACATGAAAAAAATTATATTCCTAAACACATTTTTACAGTATGGTATCAATGGCAACACCAACACTTGCCTTCGATCCTCTGATTCCGATTGCAATTCGCTGCTACTATTCGACTCCTAGGTTTAATCTGGTCAATTTCTATGTCCACAATATTGTTTTTAAGCCAGTAGCTTTGTTCAATGTCCACTACTTGTGGTATGGCATTCCTCCAATCGGTTTCTGTTATATTTTCCAATATTGTAGGGGAGAGCGTGGCGCACTGGTTAGGGTATTCGTCTTTGGTGCAGAAGGTCCCAGGTTCAACCCCCGGCGGGGCCACTTGCTGGGATTTAATTGGGTACTAAATTCTGGATTTGATTTGTAAGAAGTATTGATTAAAACTGGAATTCCGCTCTCCCTGTGGTTCATTTGGACTTGGGCAAACGAACCATGAGAATACCCCGTCCTTCGGAGGGGACGTTAAGCCGTCGGTCCCATATACATGGAGAATCACGCCTGTATATGAAATCGCAGTCAGTTTCGATAAGAGTAGGGTGAAAACCCCTGGTTGTCCCAGTGCGTCCTGGATCCCTGGGCATCATTGGAAATCAGTGTCTAAACACTGAATGATCTACCCAGGCTAAATAAGACAGAAATAAAAACAAAATGAAAAAATGCTTCTTCAAACACTTTTTGAATAATTTTGATTTTAAAGTCTTGATTGTGTTTAGCAGTATGGTCCTTACAAAGTTGTGTTTGAGTTTTTATGTGTTTAGGCAAAGGTTTTCATTTGTATATTATCCAACATGCTCTAAACTATTAGAACTACCAACTACGTTGGACCATATGAGTGGGTACTGACTATATTAGTTTAGGTAACGTATGGAAGTAATGATGAGGCTCCATATCACCTGTGTGGACAGCGCAAAACCATTGTTACCATATTCAGGATTCAATAGCGCACCTGCCTTATACAGGTAAGTATTTCACATTTTAGCGTACGTTACTTTTACCAGTGACCCTCTATGTTTTGACTACTGCACCGTCGTATTGAACGTAGAGCACACAGTATTAAGAACACACGGACTAGGAGTGCTGCAAAGTTCAATTGCTGTGCGCCCCCTCATAAACAGTTCTCACCCGTAAAAAGTACAGGTTGTCCCTATATCAGTGCGAATCGAGTATATAATTGTATGCATTCGACCGCAAACGCTCATTCTCTGACAACACACTGGGTCACACATACACACACACACACACACTAACATCCCAGGGGAGGGCGGCCAAGAAATCCCAATTTCAGACGTCGCCATTGGTTTAACACGTAAAAGTGAAATCTTGACGAAAAATTCTGATTTTTTTATATGTTGTCAAGGAATATTTTCTTATTCCAAAACCGTTCGAGTTGAAGAATCAACTCCACTGGAAGGGTTATTTCTGATTTGTTTTTTTTGTATGAATAACGAACGAGGACGAGGTCGTATGTGGGTCATGGGAACACCCATGACAGACCCACATCAAAGCACCCAAATTGGTTTGTGGTTTGCACTCCGTATTGCTGTAATTTCTTCTGACATTTTGGTGAGTTGCTATAATAATGAGGCTTGGCCGCCACCGCCTGCTAACATCCCATGCAAATCCCTACCCCCTCCTCAACATGAAAACTGAGATATGCATGGGGATCACCCATCAGCCATTCTTACCCCAGACAGCTACAACATCTGGCGGTTTAGATTTAGATCTCATTAGCATGGTAAATTTGCAAAATATATAAAATCATGATATTCAAGAGGGAGATGACCCAAACTTCAACACTTCATATACAGACAGGTGCATCTGTATTGACCATGCTTAGCAACATATTTTAATAAATCACTACAACAGAAGAGGAGGGAGACTAAACCCAAGCCTGTTTAAAGGTGCAACGAGAGATTTCAAATAACAGGTGTCCCTAAAAAATGAAAATTCTGATTTTTGCCCTGCTGTAAAGCTTTCCATCAAAAATATCCCTATCTGAAAGATTAAGCTGAGAAATGTTTCTTTGGTACAAAAATTGTGAAATTTCTAATTTCGTATAGGAGCAAATACGAAATTCAGCCTTTGTTTTATATTGAAATATAAGCAAATCAAAATCACCTTTTTTTTCTCTCTTTTAGTCATTTCTGTAGCCAAATACAAGGTAAGAGCTCTATTGAGTGTCTAATCTATTTGAAATTACTATTATGACACAATATCTGGGTGCCTCAAAATCTCTCGTTGCACCTTTAAAAACAGATAATCTGATATCTACACTTTACATTTTGTAAGTCCTTGCAACAGAACATTTGTAACATAAATTTATATATGTATATATACCACCTTTATGGATGACAAAAATACCGTAGAAAAGTACATATTCGTATTTGCTGGAAGAACAATACGGCTTCCCACACCTCAAATGGTCAAAACTTAATACTGCGTGATACATAATAGTTATTCTGCTTGATAGTTACACATAGCTAGTAACGAGCCAATTGGTGTGCATATATCCAAACACGCAGACCAAACATAGCCATTGAAACTTGAATATTCTTTAGCAGTAAGGTAGGTTTAAGGTAGGTTAAACGTTGGAAAACTGAAGATTCACATTTACACGAATAGAGCTGCAATTCATGATTTAAAACTCAAATTATTCAAATCGAAAAACGACGTTATCGCCTTATGGTAGCCTCGACGATAACCAATACGTGGCAATAGGGAGGATATGCTTTTAAAAATTAATATCAGGACGGGCTGATATATCTTAAGTACTGCAAAAACAGGATGTTTGACCAAGCCATGTTGTAGAAGTTAGATGTACAGTATAGTGCCAATTCCAAGAATAACAAAAGCGGGAAGAGATAATTGATGACATGATCACCAACAAAACGGCCAGTTAGTAATTAGCCAGTATTAGAATTACTAAAATCCCTGGACCATTGTTTACAGGCGCACCCCTCCTTCACAGTAAACGTGAGGTTTTGAAGGATCCGTCCTCCCCAAGAGGAGAAATGGATGCGACGATGAAGTACTTTAAATAAAGGAAACCAATGAAGCTCTGGTGGCGGGCTAACAAGAGCGCTCCAAATGACCAACTCCACTTTACAAATTAATGTTTACATCCACATTTAACATTTACACACGGTGCTTTGATCCTGGACAAACAATAATTCAATGACCGATTTTGCACGGAAGTGATATCCATACTAAAAATTCTTGCACGAAGCGATTGTCGTTGATAGAGATACATTAAATTCAATGCTTGATTCTATTCACACAGGTCCAAAAAGAAAGTAGTCTATCTCCAATTATGAAGAAACGGAACGGCTATCTGCGACCGTTGTTGCAAACAAGGCCCATGTCAACCATTAACTCCTGTACTCTCGAAATGAGGCGCTGACAACAACTGTCGATATTAATCCCATACAGACAGGTAATGGAGCTCCCAACGCATTGTATAATCCACTTTTAGATGTCCTCCATGGCTTCTAGGCAAAAAAAACAAAAACAAAAAGGAAGAAAACAAAAAAGAGCAGCAAAGAGCAGCCCAAAAAATCGATTCCTTAAATTAATTTAATAAAAATGAAATAAACTCAAATTGCAATACCAACACAAAATATTTATTGAACCGCACGCATCAGGAAGTCTACAAGCCCGCTAGAAAAAGGTACACTGGCAATGCCACAAGGGAACTCACCATTGAAAGGCCACACATGTACCTTAACCTATAGAATGTTAACTGCCCCACAAATTACAAAAAAGTTTTCCAGATGTTGGCCCCCTAAAAGCGAAAAAAACTAGGATAAATATCACCTAACTCACATGTAGAGAAAAACAAGACAAAGCCATATTCAACAATCCACAAACAAAAAAACAACTTACCAAGGCAAAGACTAGCCCCACAATTTAGTAACTTGCTTGTAAACTATCGCCATCAAATTAAACACCTCAAAATACAAATAAACAAAACCCATGACATACACCAAAAATGTACGCATTGAGAATTATAGACCTCACACTTCATATTTAGGGACTACCACAACTCATCCCTCAACTGCTCTGAATCCACAAGAACGCAATAATAAAAACAATTTCTTCTAAGACATTTCTTCTCTAAAAATTTCAAACATGGGTAACCCAACTTTTACCAACTGCTACCGACCCTAGTAGCCTAAACACACTAGGTGGATTGATCTACGGAGGGTATACGCCTGACCCCCCACAGGGGACTCTACCAAACAACTTTTTTAGCTTCGTTTTGTGGTCCTCTAACACTTTTGAGATGTTACAAACTAAATTTCACCGGCACTCTGGCGATATTCAAGGGATGGCCGGTCCAAAAGGAGCCGCCAAAAATTAGGCCCAACAATAAGAAAATTGGATATTTATATCAAAACATGCTAATAAAATTCATAAAATTAAGGTTAGAATATAGCTACCTGGTCATTGGCATTTATTAAATTCTGGTATTTGAAGTTTTTACCATTCATATATAAAAATCCAAGATGGCGCCCAAAATGGCCGCCAAAAAAAAATCGTTTTAAAAAACACACATTAAAAAAAATAAGGTATTTAATATCAAACAAGTAAGAACATGAATCATTTAAAGTTAATGTTTAAGATAGCTACCGGGTTATTGGCATTACATTTAGTATTTAAAGTTAGTTTGTTGCCATATTCTAAAAATCCAAATGGCGCCCAAAATGGCCGCCAATATTGGCAAATTAACAGAAAATACAGGGTATTTAAATAAAAAAAAATGATGACAAATGGTGCTAAAAGTAATATTTAGAAACAGTTGCCTGGTCATCTTTGTCATTTAAATTATAGTACAGGGATTTTTTGCCATTATGTAAAAATCCAAGATGGCCGCCCAAATGGGCCGCCCAAAATAGGCAAAGAAAATTGAGTATTTAATATCCCAAACCTGTAATTAAATGGTAAAATTTAAAATTAGATAAGAATGCTTGACGTCGTTGGACATTTAATTTCTTAGTATTTTTTTGCACATATCTGAAAATCTAAACGTCCAAGCCAACACCAAAAAAGGCTGCAAAGATAGGTAAATTGCAGAGAAGAAAAGGAAAATTGTACACATGATCTCAAAGTGTAGCTAAAATTGGGATACATAATACACCTACTCCACCTACTTCCAGCGGCCTAGTTCTGCACCAGATGCCACTGATGAAAGCCGCGGGCGGTGCGATAAGCCCAGGAAAAGAGTATACCTAGGGCATTTCTGGTGAAATCCCTAAAAGGCCGACTAGCTAACCATTGCCTACGTCCTATAAGCCTACATTATAATTTGTCAACAAAGAAAAAGCGGCTTCTAGGCACCCTACTGGTGTCCAGATGTTACCCTGTGACCCCCCCTGCATGACGAGGGCCGCAATAGCAATCTGTCCAAACTTTTGCCCAATACACATTTTGGGTACACCGTTTGGAACATCGTGGGAGCGATCAACCGCCAGCATCCAGAATGTCAAGACAAGAAAGCCCCAGAATAGAGCACCCAAGAAGTGAATTGGGAATGGGTATCATGAAGAAGACATGGGAAGTAGTCATCCGATCTTGGCATTTTGGCAGGGAGGGTACGCGACACGATCGGCCTCGATTTGCGGCATGGGGAGATTTCAAAACGGTAATTTGTGGAACTGGCTACGTGCATTTACTATGGAGTCTCGGTCCCAGTGACATAAAAATCATCTCTTAAACTTTGTTCAAAAAATCTTGGTAAGATATGATAAATTAAGAAAAAATATTGGCATCCAAAATCCGTTAGGGGTTAGTGGTAACCCCGCCACTCCAAAATTAGTGTATTGTAATTGGAATTCCAATAACGGTCATTTAGATTTTAAAAAAAATATTAGTGACAAGGGCCTACCTAGTCTTTAGTCAAGTCCGTGTGTGTAATCGTTTCGATCTCATGCGTAAGAGACGCCACTCTCTACCGTTAGGTCTTTGAATTGAAACAGAACTAGCACCAGGGAGGAAGTTGATGCCGTTTTGAATGCAGTTGTGTTCTAGGTTGGCCCCAGTCCTACCCCCCCTGATGTTGCGCAAGCACTTAGGATGCCTTGTGATCCAGCGGATCCCTTAAGGTGCCATGTACAGCCAGGTCTAAAGGGCTTCACTGACGTTATGAATAACGTTGCTTGATGTCCTCTGATTTCCCCAGTCATGTTTAGGTACGATTAAGAGCCCTAGATCACCCGCCACTGGGACTTTCAAAGTGTCCTTGACCGCTGTGATCAAGAATGAGCGAGAAAAACTGCAGTTTTTGGGGAAGGGGAAATAGATAATGGTTTGATTTTTTGCACTTAAAAAAACACCCGGGGCAAGATTGGTTGTAAACCATGCTCTTTGTAAAACGGAGGTGGGCCTCTTCAATAGCAGGGATTGAACATATAGAAAAAAAACATTGTGGCCAATGGCCACCGTCAACACAAAAAAAAAAAACGCTTATCTTGGGCAGGTCCAAGAGGTATTTTGACCTCCGACAAGCGGCCTCAAAGTCCTCTGACGGAAGGTGATGGAGCCAGTAGGAGAGGGACCCATTATGGAAAACAACACATACCCGAAGCTTCGCAAATATTCCTTTAATAGGCCGACAGAGAGGCCCACACTCAAAGAAACTGTCAAACCATATTTATCTGAAGCGCATGGTGGACAGCTGCGCTAAGGGCAGTTCTAAACAAATGCGGCAAGCCTTGTTATACGGCCTAGTTGTTGTCACGGGATGAACCTACTGCGTCCGAGCATACAGGCCGATTGCAGACTGTCCATTTCGAGGAAACTGCTGCTGCCATATTGGTCACATAGGCGCCACGACCAGTACAGTGATGTTTTGACGGCGCGACCACCTTCCTCACGTACCCTAGGGATCATAGCCACTGGCGGAAATGCCGTAACTATTATGTTTGACCAATCTGCATCATTGCGTACCTTCCGACTGCATTTTCGTCCACCTCCCATTTAAAGTCTGTTAGACGTTGTTAATTCAAACGGACGCAAACATATCCACATGTAAATGATACCCTGGAACTTGGGGCCATTATAATTCGAGGAGACTGCCGAACATTGTCCACAATCCTAGTAGGTGCTGCACCTGCACGGTTTCTTGCACAAGCAGCAAGTGGAGCGTGTCCCAACCGCCCCGTCTCCTTGTTCCGCCCTCGTTCAGCATGTTCAGTGGATATAAAGTGTTCTGTAACTGTTCTAGTTGTCGCAGCGGACAAAGGGTTTGGCTGTGAATAATGGTGTCAAGTCACGAAGTGCCAGAATCGCTGTCCAAAGTTACAGCACGTTGATGCTCTGGCGGGGCCTGGGTGTGGGTGTTCACCTGAATGACATTGTCAGTCTGAAATATCCCCATCCCGATCTTGGATGCATCTGTCGTCAAGGTCATGGAGGGTGCCTGATGTGAAAACATACTCCAAAAGTGTTGGGCAGATGCATCCGCCATTTGAGTTCTAAATTACTTCCGAAGAACCGAGATTTGGAGAGTAAAAGATGAACCAATGGTCAGTATCGCCGAGAAGGTATTTGAATTCGCCGCCTCATGTAGTGAAGCCACCAAGGGAACCATGCCTATTAGCAGGCTAAGCAAACCATTTTCCCAACCTAACACCCAACTGGACGGTGTCGGTGGATTTTGGCTATTGATCATCTCTGCAGCCTGTCCAATTCTGACAGCTCGGACGGGATTTCCCCCGCTCCCTGTCTGCAGTCCTGTGACACCGTTCAAGAAACTAGGGTGCTGGGAAGTGCCCAATGAGATTTGGCATAATCGATAACAAATCTGAAAGGCCCCACCAAACGGCAAACGTTCCCCTTTCCTGGACTTCCGTCAGAGGATTCTAAAAGCTTCCTGGAATTCCGTCTGAGGATTCTAAGTAAGTGAATTAATGTATTAATTTTACCAATTTTTACATCTTTGAGATGATGCGTACAATTTTGTGCAATTTTACTTATTTTGGGCAACCATTTGGATTTTTAGATATGGCAAAAATTTCAATACTAGAAAATACATGCCAATAATTCATCAGTCAACTATCTAAATGTCACCAATTTATTGTTGAAATTAAATAACCCCCCTCATTTTCTCTTTAATTTTGCCTCTTTTGGTGTCCATTTGGGTGACATCTTGGATTTTTTATATGGAAAAAATCAATACTAGAATTAAATGCCAATGACCAGACAATTTAAATTTAATTTTAACCAATTTTGTTACATGTTGATATTAAATACCCCATTTTTTTCTTTATTTTGCCTATTTTGGTGGCGGCCATTTTGGGCGCCAGCTTGGATTATTAGATATGGCAAAAACTCAAATACTAGTATTTTAAATTAACCCTAACAGGTGCTAGAGTTAACATTAATTGTATGAATTTATTACTAGTTTGACTATTAAATAAGTGATTTCTGAACTTTTTCCCTATTTTGGCGGAAATTTTGGGCCCATCTGGATTTTTAGATTGGTCAAAAACTTCAAAATTAGAATTTAAAGGCCAATGACCATACAACTATATCTAACATTAATTTTATGAATTTCATTACAGGTTTTGAATTAAACACCCAATTTTCTTAATCTGCCTATTTTGGCGGCCATTTTAGACGGCATCTTGAATATCGCCAGAGTGGGGAAATTTATTGGTGAACATCTCAAAAGTGTTATAGTAACCTTAAAAACAGAGCTAAAAAAGTTGGTTTGGTAGAAGTCCTGTGGGGGGTCAGCGGAACCCTCCGTGATACGCGACTACCACTCCCGAATGATTTTTGGCATTTCAGTTCATTACAAATTAACATCAGATCCGAGATATCGCCAACGAATTATGATACAAAAACAATTCCGAATTAAGACAAACAAATGAACAAACCCGTTTTGCAGGACGCATCGAAAACAAGGTCATTGAAACAACACATTACATTAGCATATAAAACAAAACAACTGAAACTAGAGGGTTTCCGAATAAATTTCCCGACGATCTACAAGTAACACTGGGCTGACATCCAGGATGAAGCAAACGCATCATTGCAAACTACAACACAAGGTCGGCTCAAATATTTCTATGCACAAAAATATACTTAACATAAAAAAAAAAAACTAGAAAAATAAAAAAAATAGCAAAGTTCAAACTCAAATAAAGTACCAGACACTTCATGGCCCACATTACGTAACAACAAAACATCCCCCACTCACCCCGACGGTTCCACTACACAGTTACACCTTCCCACAAGTAAGGGTGCTTCATGCATACACCAAATAATAGCCAGGATACAATTAAGAAAACGAACCAAATTTCACCCGAAAATTCAATAATATAAAAGTCCACTCGAACACTTCCACACAATAAAATATCATGACTGCATCTCTCCGCAAGGCAGATCATACCCATCTACGAATAAACTGGAAACCGCAGTGAAAAAGTGGAAGTGAGGGGTACGATAATCTACCAGCTGATCACACAAGATTTATTCAAAACCTTAAAATACCGGATTAGACTAATCCGACCAAATAAGCCTAACTTATAAAACCACATCAATTTAACACAACAGAACATACAATGGCAGCATGATTAACATACGACGAACACCTTTTGGGATAATACTCACAGACCATGAACCATATACAAAAACTTGAAACAAACTATACACATTACAACCAATTGGACCCACCATATCGCCCTCGCCTCGACTTCAAGTAAACGCAGGGAAAAACTCAACTCACTCCATACAGAATAACAAAAAACAACAATATCATCAACAAACTGAACTACAAGTTACGCACCATATAACCAACCACACGCAAACGGCAAGCTGCACACATAATTGTCATATATGAGACTCGCACACCCCACAATACGACCCAAAAAGTTATATAAAGCTATATAACAACATGCAAAATAATACTAGAATTAAAAAACTAACATACGCTGACCTCCATTTGGATCATAACTCACAGAAACATTGAATCAATAAGAAACTACCGTAACAAACAACGTGACCCACTCACACATCACGTATCAAATTTTGAAATGAACACAGGTAAAACACACATCACTTCATTACGGACAAAACAAAAATCAGCAATCTCAAAAAAACTGAACTACAAGTTACGCACCATATACAAACCACACGCAAAACGTCAAAGCTGAACAAAATTGCCATATATTGAGACTCCACACCCCCAACACATACGAACCAAAAGATGTATATAAACACATGCAAAATAATACAAACATTCATACGGAAAAAAAAAAAGCAGACAATATCAGACTAAAACTAAAATTTAACACCATATAGTTCAAACCAACGCAAAATTCAAGCCGCAACACACAAAAACAAATGCAACGAATACAATTAACAAACGATTTAAACTGCGGTTCCAACACCTAGTTATATGTGACTAAACAACACACACACACACCCACACGCCGAACGTAGATAACTATATAGAACAGACACCAAAATAACTACTAGAATTAGAAAAAATTGAACAAAGTTTATACAAAAACTTATCAAGCGCTACTTAATAGCTCAAGCACACGATCAAATGCTATATCGATCTCAATTCATCGCATGACGGCCCACAAAAAGCACGCTCCCACTTCAGGAACTGCCGTTCAGTCACGCATTAAATGACATTGCCATACACAGTGCTATAATATGACAGCTTTAACCTAGTTTTTACACCCAAGTTACTTACTAAATGCTATATGATTAACATCTGAAACTCACCAAATAACCAGCTAAAGCTATAGCATTCATAAAACGAAAACTGGTAGCATCGTCAGTAGTCTCACCCAGCCCCAGCCATATACAGACGGACTGGCAAATCACGCAATCCAACGCATTACATTCGATACCCTCCGTTTACCGACTTCAAATGAAATGGTCTTCAGACTAGAGCTTGAAGTTTGGTCCACACTATAGCACCAATCGCCGAACAACGAAACGCGACAAATTTCGCGGTTGAATTCCAGTTGAACTTAACCGCCCGACAACCAATTATAAGTTCAACGTGAGCGGCATAATCGGCAATACAACGAACAGTTAACAGAACCATGAATCGGCAATTTGGTTAGCGAGTTCACTACATATGTAGCATGTTGACCACTCCAGACTCGTCGACGAAGAATACAAAGTTCAACGAAGTTCAACTATGAATTGCGTGTTGTCATCGATGAATAATACTTGAACGGGCACAATGTCCCCAAGCATATTATTCTACAAACAACATAAGCTGCACCTCGATTTAATCTATGATCATGTTGAAAACCAGGGTGATTAACTATCGAATAAAGTTCCCGATGCATCGCTAGTATGACGCCGATTAAATGAGTTTACATATACTTGCAGATATGCGAGAATTTGACGTGATTCCCACAGTGTATCGGATAGGCAAGTGACAGCCAAGAGGGTTCACACAAAGCTGAGCGGGGTGATTCGCGGACACGAGTAGCTAGAATAGCGGCAGCGAATAAACAAAGGCGGGGATGCGTAACCTTGGATCACAAGAAGAATCACCCCCCAACTAATAAAAATACAGGAAGCACCCTGCCTTCTAACAAATACGTTATATTGAATGCTGCGCAACGATATAACGCCAATTATAAATGCAATCAAACAAAGGGAACACAAAAACAGCAAGCTCAATGGAAATATTTATAGATAAATTTGCTGATGAATGATAGCATTTTATTATTTTTTTCTGAATCTTTTAAATTGTAAGGTGTTAGTTCATATGGGATGAGTTCCAAAGATTGTACATGATCCTGACTCCTTTAGAGCAAAATAGTTTTTTATTTTTCTGAGGTCATTAATTCTTTGCATGTCTCGTTTCAAGTCATGAATATTGTATCTTATATTGAAATAATCATTGAAAAATGTGAAGGTTATTAGTGAATAATTTAGATATAAATAATTAATGATAGATGGAATTAAGCCAAATAACAGGAAAAAAACAACATCAAAACAGAAACAAAATTATTTATTTAACAACTCATTAAAATAAGGGATAGGGTTATTTTTGAAACGCAGAAGTTCCTAAACCGCAATTGGGAGAAATTGTGTGCATTGGAAGATTCGGGAATGCTCTCCAGCTGGTAGGTGGAAGAAATCTTTTGATCCTTTCAATGTTAGCAAGCCCTTCGGCAAACTGAAGGCAATGATCGTCCCTCCTAGTAGCCAGTGACTCAACCTCGCAATCACTGAGCGCAGGTTGTAAAACGTGAAAGCGACCAATGACGATAGGAGGTAGAGGCTTCATATAGAAGTCCCGGTATGCAAATGAAGTATTCCATTTCAGTCAAGCACTAATGCACATAATCACACAGTGTAATACAATGACATTATTTGGGAAACCAGTTTACCCAAAATGGTGTTTATCCATGTGAAACTCCGCTGACCTTGACGGTTGTAAAAAGGGGATAAAGCCCACCGAGAGCCATAGTTCGAGCTCCATAGACGAAAACGGAATAAAGCGTGAAACTAAGTTGATTGAAGAATAAACTGAATCGATGCCCTTGTGTTTTACCGTTCACCCCATTTACGATCCATTAGCATCGTTCTGCTCGCACACAGCGCCGCGATTCGTATCCGCATCGCTAATTGCATGGCCGGCTATTCTTAGAGATGCGCTACGTCATGGGATTCCCTAGCAACCAAACGCGTGTTAAAGGCTTAACAGGAATGAAAAAAAAAACGAGTTTCGCGGCACCAGGTATCGCGAAATCGACGCGAATCAGGTTCGATCTGATGTTAGAAACGGGTTCTCACAAAAAAGACCACTTAGCTCACTAGTTTCTGCGAGTGCTTGGAGTGTGGCATGACTTGAAAGCAGCAAATCGATAATTGAGCTCAAGCCTGATAGGTAAGACAAAGCTGATGGATCGTTTTTTCACGTTTTCTCGCTTTTTCAAAATCAAACCTATATTATAAACTAGCAATTTAGTTAGGAATATTTGGTGCGTAAAACGTTACGATAGGCCAAAGTATTTTGCGCAATCTCCAGCGTACAAACATCCGAATCAACGCTATTGACCCGGAGTCCGAAATGTAACAAGTTGTTGTGCACGTGTCAGCCACTTGGGATGTTACCGTCGAAAACTTGTGAACTACCTGCGCAGTGAAGAGTTGCCAAGGTCGCGTGGCTCAAGTTACTTTCTGACCGTGATTCACCAATGGGCGGCGCTGTGGGACAGGACGACACGTACATGGGGTGAGTTGTGGTGGTCTATGAGCCGGTGGACTATAAAAACGTCTACCGGTGTCAAAACGTCAATGTCATCTGCCGGCTAGCCAAAGATCATGTAACCAAAGTTCAATCGAATACATGCTTCATGAAAATGATATCGTTCGTATTGCTGGAATTATGGCCCGGGATTTTATTACACTGGCTGAGAGGAGCTTAGTCTCGGTCCCAGCACTTGGTGGTGTCATGCGGAAGTATTACTGTGAATACTCAGTTACTCACCACAACAAGTCATGAATTTCTTTCATCAGATAATGTTATTACATCCAGAGCCATGATCTTTAATATGAGTGCTCAAATTGGACTGATCGTTAAAACGTGCAATTTATTCATATGGTAGTTTCAAGACAGAGCCTAAAGTACACTTAAAAAATGCAATACTAAGCATAAACAACATTTGAAAGGAATTTCTTTTCCGTAACATAACAATCTCATCAACACATATAGGATTTTGAAATAGTCGGTCGATGTTTTTTGGACTCAAGTTCTTGAGATAAAAAAATTTTTACCCAACAGCCGAACAAGCTCAATCGACTCCACCGACTTGTGGGGCGATTATACGTGCCCGTTGGGGCAACCACCAAGTAATGGGAACGAGACTAAGAGGAGCTCGGGGGTAAGGCCATAGGCGGATTTAGGGGGCGCACCCCTATTTTTTGCAGAGAAAAGGGCGCCGGGAGCCTTGTAGATGTAGCAAAATGCCTTTTGCCGCAAAGGGAGCGCCCTGTATATATAGGAAACTGACTTTTGTGTTTGGGCGCCCGACACAATTTGTAAAATTTGTCGGGTCGCTGCGTTCGGCCTGTCGGGGTAATATTTTAGTCGTCTGGCGCTACCTTAGCAATGATTGACATGAGGTAAATGTATTTCTGTTTCAACATTCCCATACGAACCAATTTGAAAACCAATTTGAAACAAATCGGGATAGTTGTAAATATTTAATCCCATGATGACCTTGAACAAATTTTGGGCTGTAGTGTAAACACAAAAGGTTGCTGGTATAGCAAACTATACCCTTTTTTAAACCTTAGGACAAGATAAACAATTCTATACATATTTCAAATCCACATGAAAAATTTACAAATTTTACCCCTGTTAAATACCCTCTCCTATCCACAATGCTCAATGAGCCAAAGGCACTCATCCAGATTTGGATCAGCAGGTCAATGGTGCCTAGAAAACATCAAAACAATTTGTGTGGGGAGCCTTGCGACAATCATCTGGGTCGAGCACGGACTATGGGCTAATCTAACGACTTCTGTACGTGGTACACACTGCTTTTAATCAATAGAGGCTTTCAACAACTCACGTATCTATCGTGTCAGGAGCAGTATCGTTTTGTTGATTCGGTATGGTGCATCTTGTTGTTGAAGCGACCGACTCCTATGTGAATCCGGTTTAGATGACAATTCGTGCGTGTGGAAGATTGATACCAGGTGTTGGTCCTTCCTGTCATAGGTGTAATGGGTTGGTCTGTCCTGAAGTATTGCCGGCAGCTATAGTCCATCCATCTATGAAAATTGCTACAGAGGTTTTCTTGCTGTAAACTAGCCCGTCACAGCTCTCCCCAAACACATCTCCACTAACCGGTCGCCCCATGGAGAAGCTGGCACGATCTGCTACTTTGTTTATCCTACGTGGACGTATTCGCCCGTATTTCGACAAAAGTATATAGCTCATAAATGCCAGTTTGGGACATTTTCCAGCTTCTTCTGTTAGCGCATGTTTGACAAATGCCTTTTACGGGCGCTGACTGCAAAGTGTCCGTTTGTTTTAGTTTTCTTTGTTTCGTAACATGCAATGATATATTGAAAGTGAAAAAGTGTGATTAGCAATTATTCAGAATGACCGCAATTTTTCCCGGACAAAATTAATTTTGCATTCTAGATGATTTGTCAGATTGCATTCGGGATGGGGAGATTTTAGGGAGATTCTTATTTGAGCAAATTATATCAGAGAGTATTTATTCAAACACATTAGGTCAAAATAGTGCCGGGGAACTCCCTATGAGAAGTCGATGGGTATATGTGCCTCGGCCCGGTGAAAAATCGGTCCTTCCCCGGGTCCGTTCAGATAAAATGTACTCAAAAATACCGGGTCATTCGGTTAACAAGTGAATAACAATGGGTCATCCAGTATGAAACTTTTAGGAAGGGGGCTCAAAAAAACCTGAAGTTAAATTAGGATGTGCCTCTTTTCCAGAGTTAAAATTGCCATGAAATTGTGAAATTGTTAAAAACAAAAAAACAACCTAAAATTAAAAATTTTGAATTTGTATGTTGCCAATTATTTAAAAAGTGGATAATTTTTATGCACACGTTTTGATAAAAGTGGAGTTAGCAGGAAAGAAGAAAATGGGGGTCATGAGAGTATGAGAACATTTTAAAAGGGAGGTCATTTAGTAAGAGCCTGGGTAATATGGGTTATCGGATCAGGCAGCATAAAAGGCGGTCAAGCATTCTAGACGTCACCAAAGTCAAGATCTCCACAGACCTTGACTACGGGCCCAAAGGGGCCTATAACAGGGGATGTGAAATGTGCGCACAAGATCTACTACAAAGCATCCTTTTGAGAGTGCTGCAGATAAAGTCAGCATACTTCTAAATTACAAGAAGGAGACGGAATGCAATTGACCGTCAATGCAGGAAGAACATCATCAACCTATCTGCACTACACACGGTACCCAAACTCAAAAAGGTTAGACCTTCATAAACCTCAATTAAGACACGTCGGTCCTATGTTGGACAGCAAGAAAGACTCAAGAGTTAAAAGGGCAGTGGCCTGATTGCTAATAGAATGGTCCCCCATACCCAAGATTTACCGGAAGTGGTCACCATTGTGATTGAAGAAAGCTACTATGTTCTCATTACCTGTGAAATCTTAGGGTAAAGGATATTTGTTTGGAAGTTTATGAGCGAAAAAATGTACCCGTTTGGTCGACCGATATTAATTGTACACAGTATAGGGCTAAGAAAATCATGTATTTTAGCTCGTCACATGAAAAACGGGTTTAAATATCAGCGCAAAATTCTACAGATGGGGGTTTATGGGTGAAGACCATTCTATCAGAGTGCGATGGTTTTGGGGTGTATAATACAGTAATTATAATAGGGCTGTTTTGATATTAGAGTGTATCGGTGGCGCATGGCTACAGAGCGATGAGCTCTGTAGCCATGGCGGGGGGGCGTAGTTCAAGGGTATTATGTTTGATAGAGAGTACTGTTGCATGGGAAGTTTCTGGAGTTTTGAGTTATGCACAGGTTATTTAACAGAAAGCATATGATTCCTATAGGCCCCCTAAGATTTTTGAGTTTTGACCGGACATATTTGAAAAATTAAAGCAGCTAAAAAATAAAAAAAATCCCTAAAATTAGATCTTTAAACAGTGTCATTCAATACAAAACAAATTAAAAGCACAGCTGAAGTTCATCACCTGAAATCTGAATGTAAACAAAGTTGAGGGTGTCCAATTCGGAACCCAATGTTTTTGCATGCAAGCGTAAGGTTTTGGCCTCCAAATCACACACTTTTGATCCAAATGGTAACAAATCACCGGGAAAAATAGTATTCTGCACAGGGCTCGAATTCTGCAATGTTAACGGAATAATAAACCGCATGTCAAAGGTGCCGAATTTTAATGTGGTGGCAGAAATACTAAATTCATCCCCAAATGAACCCTACCAGGAGATACCAAGACTCTTAGGAAGAACCCCGAGTACAAAATCAGTTAACAGTGGCTATATTGGATCAGGGAATGGATCGAGTTAGAAGCTTGCGGTGCCATGCCAGTCTTTTTCGTTGAGATGACAGTGAGTCACATGGTGTGATGGTGTCACGAGGAAGTATAAGTTATAATTGATCGTTCAAGTTTCAAATTCATGCGTGACATGACACTGCTACTATTACTGTGTCATGGCTATCACTAAGGAGCATATTTTGCATTGATTGATTTGAACATGTTCAAAAACAATTTAAGATTAGCTTACCCCGATGCTGGTAATAGTCATTGAAAAGTACAACACTATGACTTGAACTACATTGAAAATAGTCTTTACTACGCGTTCAAATGCATTGAAACTAGTCTTTATACAGTCACCAGGGGGTAGGAACATGCCAACCTAACCAGCAAACAGCAAATCAAAAACAGCATCAACTTTCCGGTGCTAGTTGTTTCAAAGACTTAACGGTAGGAGGGTGCTCTTACGCATATCGAACGGTTAAACACAGGATTGACTAAATACTAGGCCTGGTCACGAATATTAACTCTAATGACTGTTATTGGAATTTACACTATTTTACAGCGGGGGTAATTCCACTAACCCCGACGGATTTTGAACACGCAATATTTTTTTCTTAATTTATCATGATATTACTAAGATCTTTTGAGCAAAGGTTTAAGAGATGATTTTTTAATGTCACTGGGAACCGAGATGCCATAGTTAAAGGCACTGTCGCAATTCTCCAAATTACCGTTTTGAAATCCCCCAGCCACAAATCGAGCAGATCGTGTCCTACCACCCCCCCACCGTACAGAATCATGTAGCGGTCTCACATCTTGATCGATTACGCTGTCACAACGGAGATACAGAATGCTTGCCTGCTTTTGCCGTATTGTAGTTCCAAACGGTACGAGATGAATAGATTTGGTGTCACGTTTCAGGTACCAGGTTCACGTGTCAGTATCAGGTATCAGTTTCTTAGGGGGCGACCGATATATATACATCCGACTATGTTAAATCAAAGTCTGTACATGACCCTCTGCCCCAAGTGCTATTATTTTTCCACAAGACACCGTTAATTATGTCTAAACAGTACAAAATTTACATTTTCCCTACTGATTTCAAAAACCGACGTACGATGATGACGATAATCGGTTGTTTTGTTCCAATGTAGGGATACGTACGCAATTTTTAAAAATTAAAAAAAAGCAAAAAATAAATAAACCAATCAATGCAATGACGTCATCAAATCTTTAGTTTTCAAAAAATTGGCTGTTATTCCCATAATTAAATTCCTTTTTAAAAAAAATAAAAAAAATAAAAAAAATAAAATAATTAATATTCAAATTGTCCCCGCATGAATGTGAAAAGATGGGTCAAAGTCTACAAACTGAAAACATGGTCAGCGGCTAAATACCATTACGTGGATGTATGGAAAAGACGGATCACAGTTTTAGTTTTAGCAGGCGTACAGCCACTTGCGCGGGGGCCCCTGAGAGGGGGGGGTTATGCGTCAAGATGAAAACTTTATTACTTTAAATCGGGTCGTCCCTTTTAATATATTGTATAATAACCAATAATAGAGGTAAAATGGCACATAGGTTATGCAAATTAGCTGTCTTGCCATCCTTCCTTTTTACCTTTTTGATAGTTGTTCGGGGAGGTTTGCACAAAAGTTACAGCAAGAAACCTTCTGTAGCAATCTATTCCAGGTCATACCGTAGAGTGAGTGGACTAGATCCAAGTCTGTAAGATATTGAATGGGGAGTGGAGATTTTAGCAGCGTGTCGACAGAAAGGGTTTGGACCAGACGCACAGTCTCTGTCTGCCGAGACTGGTGTGCTTCTTTGACAGGGTTTAAGCAGGTGCTATTGTCCAGCAGAGCATTATTCACTTGTTTGTGCGTGTGGGTGTTTCTTTCGAAGCACTGCAGGTTTGCAAATGCCTGAAAGCACTGGTAGGAACTCGGATGGAGTGGGACGGAGGGAGGAAACCAGTAATGGTTCTCAAGGTCTCGTTGAGGTGTGTGTCCAACTTCTTGTGTGAGAGTGTTTTCACCATGCTGTGGCGGCATTATTCAGCAGCCCGTGGACCAGAGCCAAGGCGGGTGGTATGCGTAGAGTCGTTGGCCTGGCACCCCATGAGGATCCAGCAAGTCGGCACCGGAGGTTATTCCTCGAAGAATTTCATAGAAGTCCCAAGATGCAATGAGGGTATTTGGCATTAATTCCTTCAAGCGTTTACTGCCTCATTGAATAATGGGGACTTCAATATGAACCGTTTACCGAAAATGGTGTTGTTTTGGCCCCTGTAACCCCTGCATGGACCTTGACCGGTGTCAAAGGTCAATAGCCATCCGCGGGCTTATCCTTAGATCATGTGACTAAAGTTTGGCGGATTATGACCTGTGGATTATGTGTATGGCTGAGAGGACCTTGGTATGTAGGCTAAGCAGCAATTTTTGTTTTTTTAAGATAGAAAGAATTATATGCACACATGCATGAAAGACAAGGACAACAACAGGTTGAGTCGAGGGCGTGTGATCCGCCGTTTTGTGAGATAGTTTATTAAATGTATAGAGCCATACATATAATTGCTAATTTGCTCACCATTTGTTTACATATAGGGACGGGTATATTTTATATATGACCCACTATCCAGTGCATAGGAAGCATCGTAGCGAAACTCTATGTCGACGTTTGAAAATAATAAATTAATAATGACCATTAACAAAATTCATAATAGGTTGCATTAAGAATACGAAACGAGCAAATGAGAGTTCTAACCTTCATCATTTTTCCGTGAGACTCGCAGTGAAATAGGTACGATTATAATAACGGTGTATTATATTAGGTACATGTAGTAGGCTATATAAGCGACTACAGAAATAATTTCAATAGAATATGTATGACACTATTCAAGAGCATAGGAAGCATTTCTAGCTTAACTCTATGATCTTTTAATGCTTATCTTATCCCGTGAGGACACCGTGAATATCCTTAGTATTAATAATTTGTAATTAACAGGAAGGCATCTGACCTTAAGACCATTCCCGCGAGAACCAAGTATAATGTTTTAATCTTATGAATAACTGTAAACCAAAAGCTGCCCAAAAATAAGTGATTATGACGCATGCAGCAAGACCTCCTGCCCAAACCTGACAAACAAGTTACTATGAGAACTTGCAAACCCCCCCCCCCCCCGTTGGAAAAAAGGGGGGAATAATACGGCAAAGGAAATATGGCATTTCATGAGACAACACTTAAAACACTCTCCACATCGTTGGCCTCTAAGACTTTGACCTCCTTGATGTGACCTCTATACCATTCTATGGCAATGCATCTACGGTTGACCTATGACCTGGGTTCTATGTCAACTGGAGATAATTAGATATTAAACTCACAAAACAATATAGCAAAGGGGGTGAAGACACTCACAACATATCGTCACGATCTTCCAAACAGTCAATCGACCCAAAAGTCACATTTCGAGATATCGGCGATTGAAGTTTCAGAGAAATTATGATACTGCATATCTAAAAATTAAAGATTTTAGTAAAATGATTTTATGTGTACAGTGACATTGAAACGTTCTTCAATATTTGAGCACTGCTCAATTCAAATATCCTTTGTTTTCATTGTACAAATTTAATATCAAGTGTTGGTCTTGTTTGCAAAAACTAAAAAGGACGTCCTATTGTTTCTAATTGCAAAGGACGACGAAGGCGCATTGGCTGTTCGGGCTTACTCAAAAAAGAGTCGATCGATCGGCTCAGACGGTGGTATTGAAATGTTAAACATACGTTTGACTGCGAGGGAGCTATAAATGACTATGATTTTGTATGATTTTCTAGCGTCATCATCTCTTACAGGCAAAGTATGCCAATGAAGCTAGAAAGAGGACTGATGAGGTTCTATTAGAATGATTTAATCAAATTTAATACTTAAAAAAATATATTACATCAAGCTTAAATCTATTAATTTGAATGGAAACTGTAAAAGCTGTATTTTACGGGGGTTTGTTAGCAGAATTGCTGCCAGAATTTGCTGTAAAATGTTATAGTATGTTTCCTGTAAACTATAGTACTTTAACACCTATTGTGTTGTTTTAACACCAAATTGTGTTAAAATAACACCAAAGGTGTTAATTTTGACACCCCTGGTGTGGTCCTCTAAACCACCCCGCGGTGTTAAGTGTGAACACCTTTGTTTTGCAGTGATGTACTCAAAATCACATACTAATTGCGCTTATGTTACACGAGAGAAAATTATCAAGTTGTTTAATTATTAATCAACTAAGTTGATGAAACTCAAAATAATATCAGAGGTATGTGGGGAAATATGGCAAAGAAAGAAAAAGAGGAAAAAACGAAAAAAGATTTTAGGTACTATTTTACATATCATTATTGATCTTAATTGGGCTTGGTAAATAATCTTAAGTAACTTTTATTCATGTAAGCCATCTAACTGAGAATCGAACCTATGGTGTTTTGGCCCCTGTAACCCCTGCATGACCTTGACCGGTGTCAAAGGTCAATAGCCATCCGCGGGCTTATCCTTAGATCATGTACTAAAGTTTGGGCTGGATTATGCCCTGTGGATTATGTTACTGGCTGAGAGGACCTTGGTATGTAGCTAATCAGCAATTTTTGTTTTTTTAATATAGAAGAATTATCTGCACACATGCATGAAAGACAAGGGACAACAAAAGGTTGAGGTGAGGGCGTGATCCGCGTGTGTGAGATCGTTTGTTAAATGTATAGAGCATACATATAATTGCTAATTTTGATCACCATTTGTTTACATATATGACGGGTATATTTTATATATGACCACTATCCAGTGCATAGGAAGCATCTGTAGCTAACTCTATGATCGACTTTGAAAGAATAATTAATAATGACCCCTTAACAAAAATTTCATAATAGGTGGACATAAGAAATACGAAAAGAGCAAATGAGAGTTCTAACCAATAATTTTTCCGTGAGACTCGACAGTGGAGGAAACGAGGTAGATTATTAATAAAGGTGTTATATTATGTACATGAGTAGGCTATATAAGCGATCAGAAATCATTTCAAATGAATATGTATGATCACTATCCAGAGCATAGGAAGCCATTTTCTAGTAAACTTCTAGATCTTTTAATGCTATATTATCCCGTGAGGGACACCGTGGAATACATTAGTATAATAATCTGTAATAACAGGAAGGCATCTGAACCTTAAGGACCTTCCCGAGCGAACCAAGTATAATGTTTTTAATGTTAGAATAAGGTTAACCAAAAAGCTGCCCAAATTAAGTGATTATTGACGCATACAGCAAGACCTCTTGCCCAAACCTGACAAACCAAGTTACTATGGAAGAAACTTGCAAAACCCCCCCCAGTGGAAAAAAAGGGGGGAAAATACTCGGCCAAAGGAAAAAATGGCATTTCATGAGACAAAACTTAAAAAACCACTCTCCACATCGTTGGCCTCTAATGACCTTTGACCTTGAAATGTGACTCTATTAACCCTTATGGAATGCAAGTCTACGGTTGGACCTATGACCTGGGTTCTATGTCAACTGGAGATAATTAGATAGTAACTCACAAAAAACAATTATAGCAAATGGGGGTAAGACCACTCACAACATATCGTCACGAATCTTCAACAGGTCAATCGACCAAAAAGTCACATTTCGAGATATCGGCGATTGAAGTTTCAGAGAATTATGAGAAAGTGACATACTAAAAAATGAAACATTTTAGGAAAATGATTTTTATGGGTGACAGTGACATTGAAACGTTTTCATTTTGAGCCGCTTTCAATTTCAATATCCGTTGTTTTCCTTGTCAATTTAATATCAAGCGTGATGGTCTGTTTGCCCCCCCCCCCCCCCCCCCCCCAAAACTTAAAAAGACGTCTCTGTTCTATGTCAAAGGAGACGAAGGCGCATTCGCCTGTTTGGGCTTACTCAAAAAGGTCGAATCGATGCTAGACGGTCGTATTGAAAACATGTAAATTAACATACCGTTGCCTGCTGAGTGAGCTATAAATGACTATGCTTTTGTATGATTTTTCTAGCCGTCATCATCCTTACAGGCAAAGTATGCCATTGAGCTAGAAAGAGACTGATGAGTGGTTCTAATAGAATTGAGTTAATCAAATGTAATACTTAAACATATGTTACATCAAGCTATAAAATATATAATTGAATGGAAACCTGTAAAAGCTGTAACGTATTTTACGGGGTTTTGTTAGCAGATGGCTGCCAGAATTTTTGTAAAATGTATAGTATTTTTTCCGGTAAACTATAGTACTTAATAGTATAATTGAAAATTCATAATAATGTACGATAATGTTGATACTCGAAAAAAAAATCGAATAAAAGCTCCAGTTGTAGTCGTTTTATACGCCTGAAAAATTGGATATAAAATTTACAGTATTTTGCTGTATTCCAAATTGCAGCATCGGCCTATATGTGTAAGTACACTAAGGACATCTAAAGTGTATGTCTAACGTTTGGAACCCTGGGTTTTGTGAATTATTGGACACAATAACTTCCATAAACGTTAAGTGGAAGAAGTTATGAGTTATTGTTTATTGCTTGAAGGTGTATATTTTGATACTTTTTGCAGAGTAAAGAGAATCAAAGATCACTATTTTATCAAGAAGAAAGTTTTATCTTACTATCAAGTCATTTATATTTGTATTAATTTTAGGAGGCGTTCGGACGAAAATCATTTTAATTCTCAATAACGAAAACTATAGGAAGATTATATTGGCAATTAGTGTCAAATGATGATTCTAAAAATCGTAAAAACAAACGACTTCGGAGTGTCTATTGGTACAATTTGAAATGAAATTGACATTCCCATGGATATTATTTATTTTTGTCATCAAACAAATTGCGTACCTTTGGAGTCACAGCACTCGTACAGCACAGTTGAAAACTTTCTATGAGTAAAAACAAACCATTTTGAGGTTAAGATGGCAGTTTGCCGGCATTTTCTACTGCGGTGCTCAATGGTTAAATTGTATTTTTCTGACGTTTAATTTCTATTCAAATTGCCAAAATTTCTGATTATCAAAGTGGTATTTATTGAAAATGCAGAATGATAATTTTCTCATTATTAAAACATCTTTTTGGAATTGAAAGGAAAATAATTTTCTCTATCTACTGAATAAAAAAGTGTAATCGGGTTGCATTCCATGATATTGAATAATTTCAATGAGTAATGCTTATTTAATGTATTTTAATTGAGATGGCTGATAATGTGAATAATAATTTTTTTTTACATGCACTGCAAAAACTAGGATGTTAAAATTAACACCCCCGGTGTTATAGGCGGATCACATCAAAAGGATGTCAAAATTCAACTTTGGTGTTATTTTAACACCCTATTGTGTTGTTTTAACACCAAATTGTGTTAAAATAACACCAAAGGTGTTAAATTTTGACACCCTCTTGGTGTGGTCCTCCTAAAACACCCGCGGTGTTAATTTTAACACCCTTTGTTTTGCAGTGTGTACTCAAAATCACATTACTTAATTGCGCTTATTTTACACAGAGAAATTATCAAGTTAGTTTAATTATTAATCAACTAAGTTGATGAAACTCAAAATAATATCAGAGGTATGTGGGGAAATATGGCAAAGAAAGAGAAAAAACGAAAAAGATTTTGAGGTACTATGTTTTACATATCATTATTGATCTTAATTTGGCTGTAAATTAATCATGTAAGTAACTTTTATTCATGTAAGCCTATCTAACTGAGAATCGAACCTGGGACCCTCTGATATGAACCCAAATACCTAACCACGATACTATGATACCTTATATAAGGGAATATATAAGAACATTGAATTTATATGCATTACTTTCCTTTCAAACTAATATATTGCAAATTAAAATGAACAAATATCATACCAAAACGTGAAAGTTTTTGAACTATCTATAAAAAAATTGAAGTGAAAATAATTACATTAGTGCTTGTTTGTGACCTTTCTGGTGTTACAATTGTCTTGTTGTTGTTATAACTTTGAATTACTAACATAGCTGATTTGAATCTTTTTACTTAAGGTGTTGGCATCATGATTTAAATGGGCCGTCAAATTTCTTTAAAATTTGATATATAGTACATTCATATGTACATTCATACATTGATAACAAATCTGAAATAAAAAATATGGCTTACCATATTCGTTTTTGAGAAAAAAGACTTTCAAAAAGTACATTTTTGCTCAAAATTTTACATTATTTACCACGCAACTCTGGGAAAATGTGATTTACCGATACTAAAGTGCTCCAAAAAGATAACAAAGGGGCCGTACGTTTTTCTGATTTCACATATGTTTAGGGTCTAAGTTGCATACTTCAAAATACCGAACGAAATAAAAAATGGTTTGTGTCACCGGATTAGTTTTCCTGAAAATCGTCGAAAAGGACATTTTTAGAGGGAAAGGAAAAGGAATTTCCGTCTCACATAGAGGGACGATGCGTCTCGCGTTATTTACGGCCTATTAGTTCACGCAGCAAAACAAAACAGGGTGCGTGAAGGTGAGGACGCCTAATTAATCAGGCGCGTTCTAGACTAGTCCTAGCAACTCAAAAGTTCTACGCGATTTGCAAACGCTTTACAGATTCGCGAAATGCAGAAGTGGAAAATCGACATGAATATTTTTGCGGGACACTAAATCGCAAAAACGAATGCACGCTGCTCATATCCGAGTTTATTAAGTCGGCTTGCCGCGTTTACTCCATAGAAACAAACCATAATTGCCAACACCTTAATTACAGCTTCAACAATCAATTTCCTAGCAACAGATGTAAAAACTGAGTAATGGTTAATGTTTTGCACTATGTACCGTTAACTTAATACATGTATGTTTGTGTTAACATTTCTCAAATGAAATAAGGGGTTATTGTGAAATACCTCAGAAAGTATAGTTGTATAATTATAAAATAAAAACTTTAACTATATGAGCACTAAAAACAATAAAAAAAATTTAAAACTCAACTGGCCGCGATTCAAAAACTGAAGGCTCCTTTTGCCGTGCTCGCGGCCCAGCCGTCGCTTAGACATTCAAGACCTCTTACAAATCTAGTTCTAGAAAGAACACAGCTAAAAAATGCATATTTTTGTTTGAAACTACCACTACTAACATGCATTCTTGTCTTTGTCTTATCTTTAGAATAAAGTGCGCTTGTACAAATTACAGGGGATTCCACAATCAAAAGGATCAAAAGACAATAGCTTGGCCGATTTAAAATCAAGCAAAAATACTTTTTTGTCCAATTTTCCATTCCTATTCCGACTAAATTTATAAGAGAGGTTCCTATTTGAACTTATATCAACATTATAATGCACTATTATGGATTTTCAATAGGTTATTTACAGGAAAATACTGTAAATCTTACAGGAAAACAATCCCATAAATTACAGCTTTTATAGTTTCCATCCAATTTCACTTTATATTTTACCGTTTAATGCATTATGTTTTACCAAACTTAAAGGTCCATGGTCCGATCGCTAATGACCCCAGATTTTACCCGAAGTGGTCAAAATGTTGGTTATCAGAAGAAAGCTACTATTTTTCTCATTTACCCTGTGAAATATTAGAGCTAAAGGATATTTGGTTTGGATGTTATGAGCGAAAATATGCCCCATTTTGGTCGACCAATATTAGTTTTACATAGTACTCTATGCTCATTACAAAATAATGTTTTTAGCTCTTATTTCAAAACGGGTTGAAATATCAGCGCGAAACTTTACAGTTTTGTTGTCAGTAAAATACAACTACAAAAATGTATATTTTTAGTGTGGCAAAATCGTCTCAGATACAGCTACACACATTGTACTAATATAAACTTCGAACAGATTTCTATAGGCTACCCAGTGTTGATCGAGAGAGGAGATGAATCTCGCAATATCCCATTGATCGATAGGTCACTTTATAAGCAGGTACAGCAAACAGACGAATGCATATTGGTCTGTTTGGAAGACTTTCATTTGGCGTTTGGGTATGGTTTCCAAAAGTGAAAATCTATTATATCTACAAATTGGAATGTTATTTTTGCTCAATATTTGGTATATGAAAAGAGCTTGTGATATAGTATCATAATATGCAAAAAACTCAATTTCGTCAAAATGGTCGATTGGCCTGTTTGGAAGACTCATGACGATATACAATCACAACGAACGGATGTAAAGAGGTGAAGCGAAGAACACCGGCACATACAAGCAACATAATGAAGTAGCAAGACCCGCTACGTGAACAACACAATGGCATGACAGGCTAGGTAAGCCCTAGACAGACACCAACTACAAAATACACCCTAAAATAGTAAATGAACAATGCTGCGAGACACCGGGATCAACCACGCAACGAGCAACAAACTAAAAAAAATAAATAAATACTGATTACAAGCTATTACATTTAGGCAATGACTGAGACCTCATAAAAATGATAATCATTTTTTGCAAGACACCAAAACACCAATGATTATCATTAACTATTACATCAAAACGCAAATATAGACAATATAACCAACAGAGAAATAGGACCAAAAACGTGTTAAATACACACTTACAAAATCAGATACGCAACAGAACAAAAACTATACGAGATATAAAAAAAATTACATAATACATTTAAGCTATGGCTAAAACCCTCAAACATAAATCTAAACTTACCTACTTTTAAAAAAAATTAAAAACCACAATAAAATATTACAATAAACTGCTACATTAAAAACTCATATAGGCCTTGAATGCACAAACTCCCACTGCCTGGAATAACATAAAATGAATAGGATAATTAGCCGGCAAGCGCTGAATAGAAAAGGAAAAAAGATAGTTTCCGAATATAAAAACAAAGCAAAGCACACCACTAGTGATATTATATCACAGACAACTCAACATTAGAGAATGTAACAAGATACCACACTAATCTAAGCATACAATCACACACTAAAAATGGGGGAAACTACAGGACCAAAAAAAAAACGCACCACTTAAAACAAACTACAACAAAACATCAACTGAATTACAATAGCAGAACAGGATCATATACATAGACCCCCCCAATGAAACACCATCACTATTAATACCAATGTACAAACACTGCGTTTTTTTATTTACGCAAAACAGCAACAATACACCATCGGAGACAGCCGGAACATTTGTGTAAATATGTAATATATACGTTTATTAAAAAAACTTTACGTGTTCGTATAAAAGGATCGCTGTTGAATCCCCCTTCCTTTTGTGCTGGGGTGAAATGGATTAAACAGATTAAATCGGATGGTGGAAGTCGTGTGCTTCCATCTTATCTCTTCATTCATGGTTAATCTTAGTGGAAGATGGTCATAGAGTATAGAGATAATTGCTGACCAAATGAATTACTACATCTACCGCATTGGTGCCTGAGCTGACTTCGCAAACTGACGCCTTACAAAATCTATGGAGAACGAACTTGCCTTTTTCAATATGCATTAAATAAACAGGATGTCTAAATCACGAAGTGTCACGGATGTTGAATTCACCGGGAGTTGCAATCATGTCAATAACATACCAATAATTTGGGAGAATTGGTGTTTACTAAATATACCATCAAACATCTTATCTATCATTGATCTATATTCAAAATATCATAATAGTCCCCCCGTTGGTATATAGCATGATTACCATTCCAAAATATTCCCTCATTAAATCTTATTTGATAGAGTCTCCATTTTGTATTCATGATAGTATATCTGATCATTGATAACCAGTAAAGTCTCTGCCGAGCAAGCTCGTGCGCGTAGTGCCCATCTCTCGTTTCCTTAGCGTTTGGGCCAGGCTCCTCCGTATACCTGTATTAAAATGTTTGCTGGGGGTGTGTTCGCCAATCCTCCGGCACAGCGATTCCTGTTACTTCCCAGCTTAATAAATCTGGTACCGCATATACCCATTGGTGGAGAGCAGTAAAATTAAGGTAAAAGTGCCTTACTCAAGGCACAACACTTGGCCGAATGTGACTCGAACCCACACACTTTAGCTGGCGAGACGAGCTCTCAATCCACTGGACCACACATGCCCTCGTGATCATTGATAGCGTATGAATTATAAACAAAACCTGATAATCTATATGTTGAGAGGCTGCCAGTGTATTTGATAGAATGATATCTTTTTGAATGCGTATTGAAATATAAAACCACTCCTGATGATTGATATACAGTATAATGATCATGTTAGTCGCCATGTCTTCCCAGTACTATTATTACACGCAATGAAATTGTTGGAGAGGGTCATTTAGCATGAGCTTAAATATGTGACCCACTACTACAAACTCAGGAACAAGTCTTCAAGTGACTTCCATTCCTCATTTGGTCAGAGCATGGAGGTAGGAGAGAAGGAGAGAGCTCTTCCCAAATCCTTTGACCGATGATCATAGCCACCCTCCCTCGTAACCTGTCGTAAAACTATTGTATTGGACCAATACAACACGAGAAATCGATATTGATGCTGATAGCATGGTGCATCAACATTTCATGATGTACATAGTTAAGCATATAGCGACATATATTGTAAGAATTGTGCATTTCTTTTCTTTATAAAAGCATGAAACTTGGCATAAGTGTTTACAATTAAATACTACTGAGTATTGAATTTTTTAGACATGGAACCATGTCACCGTCAATCATATCAAAGTAAAACAAGTCATTTTGACATTGGTGGTCATTTATTAGAAAGCGAGTAGCATGTTCCTAAGATGAATTACATGATTCTAGTTTGAACTCGTACTTTTTCGGCTTTAAAAACTTAATGTTTTGTAGCGCCGTATTCTTAAAGTATATTTGGAGACGAAAATCTAGTTGAATTGGGAAGACATGCCGTACTCTACCCTAAACAATGGCAAACCAAACTCAAAGCAGTGTCCGAGTTGCCCGTTTTTAATTTTTTCCCTAAGTTGGCCACATTTTGGTGAAATAAATGAGACCCTTGGCGATTTCTCTCGATTTCACTCAAAGGAAAATAACATGTTTTAAGCACATGATCCGTGTAAAGAGTATTTTTAAAATGGACGTCCCATCGCCATTTTACCACAGCATTGTAATGATGTACATCGATGCAATGTTTGAATGCACAATGCATTCAGCATTAACATGATCTCGTAGACGTTGTAATATTTGCAATGGTAGGCCTATCAAATCTATTTCATAGGATTCATGATTTTCCCTTAAAATGTTCACAGTGTCAAAGTATAAATATATAAATCCGATTTTCCATTGTGTGGACTTTTGTCATGAAAATGTATATGACTTTGTAGCATTTTCAAACAATTCACCGAAATGTATCCCCATGAGCTGTCCCTGTATCTCTTCAATGGAATGTTCATGGTTATGTTAATGAATTAAGCTTAAAGAGATAAGAGGACATTGTCCAGCAAAATTGCCCCTCCCCCCTTTTTTTAACAATTTTATCATATATTTAAATCAAACCTTATGGACAATAAGCCGTAAAAGCCAGCTTCATGTAAATAATATGCTTTTGTATTTTCTTTTGTGCATGACAGATATCCGAGTATTCTTGTTTTATGGGCCGATCAGGAAAGCAGGGGAGTTCAAAACTTAGTGTTTGTGTTTTCTTTTCTTTTTTCACTAAACCTAACGAAATTTCCTCGGTTGATATTCTACAAAAAGCGCAAATTTATACAAATTGTATCCTCATAAAATCTCGTGTCCCTTGAAAGAAGAAGACCGTCTTGATTAAGTTGAAATGTATGTCACAAATAGAACCATTAGAATGTTTATGATGTGTTTAGAGTTATTCAACCCTTATTCTGCATGTTTTAAGGTATGTTTGACGCCCTCATTGACCTTTTGATTGACCTCTAGGCGAGATTGAACTTGACCTGTGCAGGTTGGTCATATCCAATGTGTTTTCCAAATTTAATCTCTACCTCTCTGCCAAATTGAGCTTTATGACAAAATGCAAAATTTTTTAACCATTATCGGCTTAACTAACTTCCATCTGTGGTAAATATGACCAACTTCTGGACCAAATGGAGAAAACGGGCAACTCCGGGCACGGTCAAGGTTGATGTCCATTGTTTAGATACGGCGTTTTCTTCCCAATTCCAGTTAGATTTTCCGTCTCCAAATATCATACTTTACGAAATACGGGCGTTTTTCAAAACATCCCAAGTTTTTCAAAACTAAAATCGATGTAACTCATCTTAGGAACATGCTAATCTTCCGATTTTTTTTGACTGAAATACTCAGAATTTTCGCTTTAATCGACTCAATCTCTTTGTTTTCGTCTCCCCATTTAAACAAACCACTGCGCCTCGGGGAATACCTTTCTGCGCACAGTCATATCTTGTTCAACTGAGTCGTGCCCAGCTTCCTGTCGCATATCATGTGAACATGAAAGAGTACGCCAAGTGAGGATTTTAAGTCTGACAAAAGTGCTGTATTCCACATATACCACTTTTTACTCTCTGGGCATTCTTTGCCTTGTTAGACAAAAGACTATGCTAACAGTCACCTGTACCTTTATGTAGACAAAAGACTGGAAGCTAACATTGACCTGTGCTGTATGTAGAACAAAAGATTGGAATGCTAAACAGTGCCTGTGCTTGAGGTAGACAAAAGACTGGAATGTTAACAGTGACCTGTGCTGGTATGTAGACAAAAGAACCTGGACTGCTATCAGTGACCTGTGCTGTATGTAGAGAAAATACTGGACTGCTAACAGTACCTGTGCTGTATGTTAGACAAAAGACTGGAACTGCTAACAGTTACCTGTGCTTTATGTAGATATAAGACCGGAATGCTAGCAGTGACCTGTGCTTATAGACATTTGTCTGCCCACTACGGTTGGGTGAATTTCAAATGGTCTTGAACCTGGAATGCTAACAGTGACCTGTGCTGTATGTAGACAAAAGACTGGAATGCTAACAGTGACCTGTGCTTATAGACAGTTGTCTGCCCACTATGGTTGGGTGAATTTCAAAAGGTCTTGAACCTACTGATTGATTTCTTATGTGATTAATTTGTATTCACAAAAACTTTTATTGCAAAAAGAGGTGTTTGTCACTACAACTTGTTCCTGGTTTTGAAGGAGTGGGTCACATATAATAGGCAAACGACCTTGCTATTTGTCCACTTTCCCTGCACACGTCTGCACAGTTATGTGTAGTTAAAATCGATGAAAATCAGGCCCAAGGTATAGGTTTTTCAGGTCAAATGTCCATGGTATCAGAGCAAAATGTAATTTTGGGTAATTCAAATGTCAATAGGGAGTTCAATCTCAAAACAATAGGAATGGACAGAACAAATGTCCACTTGAAAAGATCAAAATCACAACAGGTAAATCAAATAATAATAATAGATTTAATATAGCGCCAATTGCAGATGCCTCTAGGCGCTTAGGCTGTCCCACAGTCTCGGCTCTGTCTTCGGATTCAGGGCACAGTAAGGTTCAATTAACATAAAATCAAACTTATTTATTTATTTGGAATTGCACTCACCAACACGATGCATCCAATGTATATACAAAACAAATAAAAAAACTAAAATCCTAAAAAAAAAAAAAAAAATCAGCTGAACCCTCCCTGCACCCTTGGGCATCGGTCCTTTTAATACTGCACTGCCACCTTTTTGACACCAATGGCCGCCCATACGCCCTCATACGAACCAACTGATTAACAAAATTCAAAATACAACTCGCCCGCCGTCCATTGCCAATCGTTTATACCACAGACCCTGGCAGGGTCTACTAGGCGCTTTACAAATTTTCAGAAAAAACAACTCTACAAATGGAAAAATTACTATCATTTAAAAAATTATAATACTTAAAAACTACTGTAAATATGCCGTAATTACTATACTTGAAAGGCTATTTGGACATAAAATATTATCAAATATACAAAATGTAATACAAAATTGTGGTAAAACTGTCGGAATGTGACCAGCACATGACAGAGGTAAAATCATACAATGCGAGATTGTGACAGGAAATGCATCCCAGGAGAGGAGAAGTTACTAGCACTGGCACTCTCAGCAAAATCTTCAGCATCTTGCTCCCATTGGTGGCAAATATTGGGCTGGGTTTATTGCACACAAATGACCAGATTATGACTCGCACATAGTTAAAATGAAAAGTATGACACAGAGTAGAGTAACTCACATGTAATTAATCACATGCAAATGCAAGATGAAAAAGGTGCGTTTGAGTTTAGATTTGAAAATGTCGACAGAAGGTGATTCGCGAATAGTGATAGGAAGTCGGTTCCATAGTTTGGAAGCGGCAACCGAAAACGCCCTTTCACCGTAATATTTCTTCGATGATAACACTGGCACCAGACGACGCTTAGAAGCCGATCTAAGTGTTCTAGAGGGAACGTAAAGGCGAATCATGTCCGAAATGAATTGTGGCGCTAAACCATGGAGGGCTTTATAAGTGAAAAGCAGGATCTTGTAAGCGGCACGCTGTTGTATTGATAACCAGTGTAAAGGGTGTGATGTGTTCATAACGGCGTAATCTGGCAACAAGACGCACAGCCGTGTTCTATCTGCACTTTCTGAACCTTCGCTATTTCTTGCTCTGGAAGACCGAAGATCAATTAGTTGGAACAATCCAGCTTTGACGTAACAAACGCGTGGATTAGTATAACGGTGGACGCTTCATTAAGATAGGGGCGAATTTGACCGATCTTTCTGATGCCATGAAAAGCAGATTTGCACAGATTGTTGACATGGTGGCTCATACACAACGATAGATCAAGGATAGCACCCAGATTGCGAGCTTTTGCCGATGGCCGAATGATGAAATCTCCGATTTTCACAGAAGGCTTCCAGGTAGTGTTGGGAAACTTGGATGAGAAATACAACAGTTCCGTCTTATATCATTTAAAACCAGCTTGTTCCTTAGGCACCAGGATTTGATATCAGCAATACAAAGCTCGATCTATCCTTCTAATAGAGCTTTCCCGATCTTGCGGCTAGAATGTCAAGTATAACTGTGTATCATCTGCGCACACAACTGCTCTCAAGCCATGAGCCCGTATTATATCCTGTAGGGGAGCGCTAAACGATGTGAAAGCGATTGGGCCTGCAACGCATCCCTGAGGGACGCCGCATTTCAACTCAACGTGATCTGAAGAGACATTGTTGATGACGACGGATTGTGTTCTCCCATTGAGATATGATGCAAACTTATTGCAGCGCCTTACCACATATACCATAGTGCACGGAAAGCCGATGGAACAACTGGCCATGATGATCAATGATTCAAAGGCCGCACTAAAATCAAGCAAAATTAAAAGAGCCTCTTTTCCTTGGTCTAGAGCTATCAAGATGTCGTTGTGTACCTTGGCGAGTGCCGACTCTGTGCTGTGGTGTGGTCTGTATGCCGCTTGCATCGGAGCATGGAGATCCCTCTCATTAAGGTAGGAATGTAGCTGATTCACGGCAATCCTTTCAATGACTTGGCCAAGAAAATGGCAGATTTGAAATGGAGCGATAGTTTGCTAGGATATTTGCATCCAAATTAGACTTTTTCAAGAGTGAAATTATACAAGCATGTAGCTCTGATGGAAATATGCTCGTTCTCAGCGATATATTCACAATCCTAACAGGCAATAATTCGCTTAGGCAAGACTTGAACAGCTCAGCAGGAAGTGGATCGAGTGGACAAGAAGTTATATTTGATGATTTGATTACTTCCAAGACATATCGTCTTCGGAAACTTGAAGTTTCTTTATTTATGGTAAAAAAACACTGCAAAAGAGTCAGCAAGATCTTGGGGGTTGTCATAAGGCGGAGCGATTTTTCGGAAGCTGGAGATGACAGCTTATTGACTATCCAAAATAAATTACGGTCAGTTGAATTCGCGATCTGGTTGCTATGGTACTCAGTCTTACTCTTATTGAGAAGGGATTTGCATTTCTTGCATTGCTGTTGATAAGATTCTTTATTTACAGTGAGGGGCAGTGAGTCCTGAGCGCAGCCATCTGCGTTCACTTTGACGACGCTCTTGTTTAGCTTTGCGAAGAGTGTCAGTGTACCACGGTGCGTGTGGACGGAGTATTATATTCTGATACTACGAATCTTGTTGTAGTCGTTGGTTAATGAGTCTAAGTCACTCTGTGTCGCTAGCGGTTCCAGTAAAGATTTAACATCATCGCGGATGTTCACATGATTGATGGCTTTAATTGAACGAGCGTTGATGTACTTCACACAAGGGCCTGGGCGAGATACTTTGACCAGGCAACTAACGATGGAGTGGTCAGACGGAGACCCAGATTGTAGGACCTCCCGACCTACTGACGTGTGACTTATGAGATCGCCATCAGTTCTGGAAATAAGCAAGTCTAAGGTGTGGTTTCCAGAGTGGGTAGGACCACGGACGTGCTGCTGTAAATTATGGCGATCTAGCATGTTATATAGCTTTATACTATCACGGTCTTGCTCATCGTCCACATGAACATTGAAATCACCGGTTGGCGCCAACTGTCAAAGTTTCCAGAAGAGACAGTTCTTCGAAAAACACGAGGAGGTGAGTTTATTATACTCGGGGACAGAAACCCTTTGACGAGCGCGTACCACCTGGTAAAAGGGGTGGAGCTATCAGCGCGTATGACGCGTGGTCAGTGACCCAGCAACAGCAGATCGCTTCGGCGGCCAATCAGAGCCAAGTGCATTTTTTCTGCAGTAAATACGCAGAGAACCAGAAAGTACGCGCTCATCAAAGGGTTTCTGTCCCCGACTATAGTCTTGGAAGGGGGCGGGTGGTATATAATTACAAATTCAAATGATGTAGAACCTGAAGAAATTAAATTCACAACTGTCCTTATGATGAACATGTAGGCCATCGCGAATAAGAAGAGCGATACCACCACTTTTACCATTGCAACGAGGCGTGTGATGGATAAGGTAGTTCGGTAAGGTGTTTTTTATATCAGCAAGAGCAAAATTATCTCTGTCGTCTCCCGAAAGCCAGGTTTCGGTAATAGCCAAAACATCTAACTGCTTACTAATCACAAAGTCGCATATAGACCGTATTCAATAGTCAGCCATGTTGGTGGACAAGATAGACGCATTCCAGTACTACAATACATTCACCTGTCAATGATCCCTGTGCAATCGCTAAACATGGATCGATTGACAGCTTAATGTATTGTAGTCCTGGAATGTATGCATCTTGTCCTCCAACATGTCTGGTGGCTGACCATATTGAATACGGTCTATTGCTGTTGACTTATTTTTTGCGTTTCATTGGAGGGCACTGTGTGGTCCAGTGGTTAGGACGGCCGACTCATGATCTGAAGGTTGTGGGTTCGAGCCCCGCTGGTAGGCGGTGTTACAACATTCTAACAGTTGGTCATGGAATAGTGGATTCTACCAGATTACTGCAAGAATGTTGTCGGGACCGGGTGTCTTGGTGTTGTTCAGTTTCATCAGGCAGCTCTGAAGGTCCTCTATAATACAAGATCCAGTGTGGATGGGAAGGGCGTCTGCTATCTTGTGATTAAAGAAAGGTTCATTAGGGTTGTGTTATTTTGAAGTGGCTTGCAAAGTGCTGAAACCATGTGTCAAAGCGCTCTTCAGTTGTTTAGCCTTTGATTCGTATAGGTGAGGTAGCCATCAGTCTGTTCCCTCAGGACCTCCCAGGTAGCAGAATGTTTGTTTTCAAAATGTAGGGCGTCAAGCGCTTCAATCTTGGACTTAACATGCTCCTCAATCACCATGGTGTAGGCATCATCAAGTACAGCCTTAGCGGCATCAAGGTTCTGCTTGAAGCTTCTGGCGGATATAGTACGGTACTTCTTGGCTGCAGACTTAAATTTTTCTCTGGCTTTTGAGGCAAAGGCAGTAGACGTCTTCTTTCTTCTAGGTACATCTCCATTACAATATCTTTGTTGGCTGTAGTGAGAGCATCATATACTGTGCTAAGTTCTCGTTTTTAAGCTCGTCAACGAGAGTGTTGAACCTGTTATGTAGTGCCACCACACTATACTGCTAGCAAAGCTCCCACTACCTTCCTCCAGTCACGTTTTCATGGGATCGCTGGGTGGGTGTTTACTCTGACGATTCCATGATCAGACTTAACAGCTTCAAAAATGTTGTAGGCTCTTGTGTTAATCCACTTCTTTCTGACCAGAATGTTGTCCAGCTTGACATTTTTTTCCATTTGGGCGACGGTGTGTCCACAGACTATTGCTTGATTTTGTTAGTGGCACCACGGTTAAATTGTTCCATGAAGTCTGTTGGACTTGTTGCAAGTGAACAGTGCGTCTTCAGGCCCAATCTTAGCATTGTGATATCCAGGCATGTACAGAAGATTATGGGCTGGAACTGTACTGGTGGCAGTGGATAGGTCATGGTAAAAGTGAGAGGCAGTTTCATCTGGATGGTAACTGTGAGGGCTGTAGCAGCAGAATGACTGTTGCTTCAGGATTATCCTTCAGCGTAAGCTCCAGGAAGCGCTCGTTGTAGTTTACAAGATTGACTTGAGAAACTTTGGTGATAAAAGAAACTCCACACCTCCAGTAGCTTTCCAGTCGGAAGCTGTAATAAGTGCATAGCTATAGAGATTCACTGTGCACAATGCGGTGTTCTTGTATACATATTTTTGTTTTTCCCCTTTTTCTCAATTTCGAATTTTACGCGATAGTGTAATTTTGATGCACAATATCTCCAGTTTTCTAACTTCAATTGAAAACAAAATTTGGAAGAATGATTCTATGGACACTTCCTGGCATGTTTGACGGTATTTTGTTACCGTACCCATTGTTCTCTAATATCAGCATTCAACATTATGCATATTAATGAGGCGGCGCAAATTATTAGTGATTTGCATATTTTTGAATATTAATCAAAGGGTATTAAAACAAATAGAACGTCAATACATGGGGAATGAGCTGACAAGTTCAAATACCAAGTAAGAAAGGTTGATAGCACGGGTTATAGTTTTTATCAGGAGGATGCATCAAAATTTGGTCAATATGAAGAAATAAAATTTAAACCAGTTATACACTTTGTTTTATATGGTAATGTAACCATTAGAATGTCACCAATACTATCATCATCATGGAGTAAACTTAATACATGTACCTTAAATAGATTGCTGAAACCAGGGACACACTACACTACATGACTTACAGAGATCGATGCTAAAATTAAATATATAATATATGTTTGTACTCTTTTTTCAAATTAAATTAAATATAATACAAAAAGGAGGAATTGAGTTTCTACAAGAGTTTGTAAACTCTTTTAAAAAATGATAGGGAAAATAAGATTGTGCATTTTTTAATTGACGTTACTTACGACGGTATTTAACACATTTATAGGTTATAAAAGATTTTCATAGTTCATTTCGTACATTACAAAAAGTAAGTTACAAAAGAAGAAACGTAATATTACGGAAAATATAATAAGGTCAGCGTATAAAATACTTATCTTTTTCAAAATGTGTAGTATTATTTTCTCCCACTGTTTTATTAACAATCTCTGCTTTCCAAATTGTAATTTTAGTTAGGTATAGGTAATAATCTGAATAATTGGGGCTTAACGTAATTTAAAAGGTTAAAGTCTGGTAATAAAATTGAACATTGTTAACAGTGTACCTACTAACAATATAATATTTTTAATTACTGTAGATAAAATTATTCCCAATACTCAGGGACCATAGATGTCACTCTTTTATAAGCAAAGTGGATCTTATTGTATTTTGTTTTTTTGTTTATTTATTACTTTTGTGGGGTGGGGTGGCAAGTGATACATATGGTTAGAAACGTTTGGAAGTTGATCTGTTGCAAATTTTTGTACACGAGCTTACATGAAAAACATAGTATTTCCGCGTCAGTGGAATTATGTGACCAACCAACCAAATATTGGTCTGGACCTTCAATAGTGGATTCGAAGAGGAAGCTATGGACAATGTTGCATACAAAAAACCACCATGAGCTCACTGAGTACCATAAGGTCAGGGGTCTTGTCAGTGTGTGAAGAGGGTATGAGGCAGACATTATCATAGGACCAAAAATTTTGGGGCAAATTAAAACGAAAAGCTCAAAAGTCGGCAATTTCATCACTCCCATCGAGAGGTAACTATCTTAAAAGCGACTCCGAGATTTGGATTGTTTTAAAATTTTGTTTATGATTCATAAAAGTTTATATAAAAGGGGAAGAAAGTATGATTGGACAAAAATCATGCATTGATATTTGTCATTGCACGGTGCGTATGCATGAGGCGTACGCGGTGTGCTTAGAACGTAAAAAACCCTTTCGTAAAGACAATATTAGCACATTTGTTGAAGAGCGCCCCCAATTGCAAAATTTGAATTTTGCACAGTTTCCGTTGGTAATTTCTGAGGAAAACTATACTGCGAACGAGGAATGTACATAAAAAAATGTATTTATCACCAAAAAAGCGATTTTGTAATTAGATTGGGGATCCCAGATTGGGACGTAAACGTAGAGCTGCAAATGCTACGGTTATGTCCGTCCAGGATGAAATAGGTGCCACCGCGAGAAAATAACATCTAAACTGTCTTGCCTGAACTAGTAAAAAAACTAATGGATGAGCGTAGACACGTACATGGCGCTTATTTCCGGCTATTTAACATTGGAAGGCCGTTTCCAGCAGCCGTTGGTTTATTATCGGGGTCCCGATAATAATTACTAGTACAAAATTCCTCGTTTGTGAAACATAGGACATTTTCAGCTTAACCATTCACGGTATAGTTTACTAGGCCAGCTACAATGCAATCGTTGGAAAAATCTCAAATTTTGAAAAATTGGGGCGCTCTTCAAAAAAATGTGCTAATATTGCTTTAACGTAACGTAATGTCAATTGACATTTGACACTCCCTTTTATGCAAAAAAAAAACACCAACCGAGGCTATAAGTATGGTACAGGGTGATCCCAAAGAGTGCTGATGGGTAGGGGGTTCTTTGTCTTTCCATTAACAAAAAAGAGTTCCTCAGCTTTAGTAGCATCATCATCATTAAAGTTCGCCATGTCAGCAAAACTACCAATTTCCATAGACACGGTTATACATGGTGTAGTATGGGGAAAATCTAATTTTTGTTAAGTATAAGCTGATTTCATGCGGTGTTTGGCTACACTGGATGAAAAATGACTAGTTTTTCCTAATCCAGATTCTACTTTTATTTATGACGTCAAAATGGGAATGTTTGTACTTAGTTTGATACCAATCGAAAGGAAAAAACCTCTAAGCTATTCTTTGGTACAAAATAGGAATCGGTAAAATGTTCAAGAAATTCAATGAGATGGTAACCACCTCTCCCTGCGGGTGCGTGTACAAAATGCCCCGGTAGACCAATTACACTGTTTATCCGTTCTTCTGCATTTATGTGTTTTTAAATTAAATTTTGAGTATTTTTTACAACTTAGCATTGCCCGTGATTTCTCTCGGCGGCCATGCCTGTACTCGGTCATAATGAGATGATTTAAAAGTACTCCAAAAGTTTGTGGACATTTCACTCCAATAAACAGGGCCAGAAAAAAAAATACACTACCAGTGGAACATCATTAGTGGAAACTATTGATTCAGTGAGTGTCAGGAATCATGATAGATTCCCACCAGTCACCTGGAATTGTCTATTACTCTCTGAAAAATTCAAGGTTACCACCAAAAAATCACCAACCCAAATTATTGAATGCTTCTTGACATCCAAACACATAATTCGATTTCATTTCCTGGGACATTTAAATTTCTTCAAATAAATTTAATATTACGTTATTGTCACTTGACTTGATTACAAATAAAACATACTATTATCTTATGCTGAAAATTCAATTCAAATTGCACAACTACAGTTTTGGATACATCCATTACAAATCTTTGGATTTTGAAACTATTCTCAATTCCCAATTTATCACTGCAGTGAGTATTATTTTTAGAGAATAAAGGTATGATTTGGGGAACCGGTACTCTCTTTACGACGAATTGAACCCAAGGCGATACCATTATTTTAAGTGGAAGAACGAGGCCGGAGGCCGAGTTGTTCCACGCAAAAATAATGGTGTCGCCGGGTTCAATTCGTCGTAAAGAGAGTACCGGTTCCCAAACTCATACCTTTATTCTCATTCTTAAACAGCTTTATCATTTAAGGTCATCTTTAACCCAATTTCGCGATGCTTTACGGGTTCCCTTAAATACAACAAGAAAGGACTGTCACCACCCAGTGACAACAATCGAACAACCCGTTGAACGCAACGAGACGCAACGTAGGCAGGCGTGCGTGAAAGTAGCAAAACGCGGTATGACGCGAGCGCTTCAACCTAAAAATAACTTCAATACGCAGCGCGTACTACCTGGGTTCAATTAAACTAATTAAACCCGGGCATCAACCAATGAAATTGCTTACATTTTCACAGCTGTTTAAGAATACTTCATTACTGTTGCGTACTCAGACTTAATTTTACTTGAAGTCAATGGATATAATTTTATCTAACCGCGAAGTGGTTGAATACTTGCAAGATTTTTCGGTTATTTTAATGTACTAAAACCCGCGGTTGAGTCCATTGCGATAAAATAAGATAAACCCTTAATTGGATTCGAGTACAGTTCAGATGATTTTCCACCCTAAAGACTAATTATTTGTTCTTAGACTTCTTCATCTATTCTTGGGCAAGTTTACAAGTTGTCTCAAGACGATTCTGGAGGTCAAGAATATACTGATAAGTAGTTTTTGTTTCACCCTCTTCACTCTCACCTGCCCAGAGGTCACTTAAAGTGACAGGAGGAGATTTTTTTAGGATATGAATTTCTCTCAAATTGCACAGGATCGATTGTAGACCACCTACCAAGAACGTTCCGAAGGTTTATTGAACAAACAAGTACTAAAGAAAACCGCAAACCTTGTTTTGAACTTGCCTGATTATCATAATTGTCCCCATAGAACACCGTGCTTTGACTTTCTGTCGTGCACGACAGAAAGGACTAAATCATCATATTATTACATAAACACGGCGTATTCGGCTTATTCACTTCAGGTGTGATCTAATACATTGGAAAGCATTCCAAATATGTCAAAAACCCGGGTTCGAAAAAAATTGGGGGCGCTTCTTTCTGGAAATCTCCTCATGTCTCTTTAAGATCGTCATAGGTCATCTGATACTACGACCATACATCAATTCAAAATGGTGTGATCCGCGTGTCTCGGTAGATAATAACCGGTTGAGTTCCTTCATAACGTTGGATGTATTAAACTATGTTCCCTGATTAGTGAGAATCTGTTAGTTACCCCCAAGACGTGTCAACATTACTATAAGTTCCTGAGCTATGGTTTCTCCTTCAAATTGATTTTAACGGCACAGCCTCTGGATTAACGCGTGGCGTAATAAATCAAAACGAGTGTGTAACGATGTCTTCACTCAGTTGTAGGCTTTATGGGATTGCCACTCTATGTATTCATGTGTATTCAAATATAATGACACTGACAAACTCGCGAATCTAGTGTCTGAACGAAGGAATTTTACCTTGAAAATGAATTAAGAATTCATACTGAAGTCATTGGCTTTACGTAGGAGATTCGTATGCATGAAGTGCAAAATGGTTTAAGAAAATGTAAAATATAGTCCTAACACCGCATCAGAAATGGGGGCGGAGCACTCCCAATCACAGCATACAGTTAAAGGTGCAACGAGAGATTTCGCATATCAGGTGTCCCTAAAAAAATCGAAAGTTCTGATTTTTGCCCTGATGTAAAGCTTTCCATCAAAAATATCCCTATCTGAAAGGATTAAGCTGAGAGATGTTTCTTTGGTACAAAAATTGTAAAATTTCTAATTTTGTATAGGAGCAAATACGAAATTCAGCCTATGTTTTACATTGAAATATAAGCAAATCAAAATCACCCTTTTTCTCTCTTTTAAGATATTTCTGTAGCATAATTCAAGGTAAGAAATCTATTGAGTGTCTAATCTATTAGAAATTACTATTATGACACAATATTTGCGTGCCTCAAAATCTCTCGTTGCACCTTTAAGGGCGAACCGTCGCTGGAAAAAAACACCAAGAGAAAAATGCGACGGTGAGGCTTGCAGAACTATCCTGAAGGTACTTTCAATGGTTTGAATGGCCGACTGCGTGGTGTCTAGTTTCCACAGCACTATTAATATCATGTTGTCCTTGTACGTTTTCCTTATGACCCATCTTCTCATCCAATAACTTTCTATCTTGATGTTCATTTTTACCAAGTTCCACTTCACTAGTCTCATTTTGTTTCATGTTGATGGTTTCTGAGGGCGTTGCAGTTTGATTGTTTAACCAATTTGGATCTGGTTTCCACACATCGTAGACCAGAACCTACAGCATGTCTAGCATGTTTTTGGCACAATTCAAAAGCATTCAGACCGGGATTCAGACATTGTACTTCGGGCTTCTAGTTAGCTGATGTTGATCTGACAAGTGAAAGGTGGATTAGCCGGGATTAGCACATATACAATAGCAATGGTTTGTGGGCTGATGAGTGCATGCTTTTCAAGTTTGATAAAATGCTGGCAGTAAAGTGAGCATCCTTGGCTGTCTGTAGTAGAGAAGTGAAGCTTACAAAGCAAAAATATATTTTTTATTCCTGTCAGTAAACCCATAATTATTGTCGATGACACGAATTCATTTGGAGAAGATGTGTTGAG